>RJWT010024718.1:0-16380 GCA_004365215.1 Cuniculus paca | reverse complement strand
TTTGGCAATTAACACCTTAATTATTTAACTTTCTCTTTAGAATTTAGAATGTGGAGCAAAGGCAGGGGAAGAAACCTTGCAAAGGACAACCTGCCAATGAGTGGCCCCTGCTAGATGCGGACTACTTTAAAAGACGGTGTACCTACTCAGATGTTAGGCTTGGTCACTGTTCGGCTTGGAACCAGCATCTTTTCCTTGCCCTCTGCATATTAATGACATTTGCGCGCCCCATAGTTAATTCGAGTTCATGTTCCTGAACTAACTAGTGATGTTTGGAGGGAGGGTTTTTTATGCTCTGGCGAGGAGCTTCTTGGTCCTCGCTCTGCTAGTATTCTTCCTGTCCTTTAAGTTAAAAATTTGGGGAATAGTTACAGTGGCTTTGTATATACCATGTTTGTAAGCCTCAGATTCCTTCTGAGTCTAATTCATACAAGTTACTTTGGTCTCCACCTGACCAGAGTGAAAATTAAGTTGTAGAGGAGGTCCGAAAAGTGATACTATAGCAATGGGGCTTTGTGTTGAACTGGCTGTGTGCATTTTAAAGCCATGAAGAATCTGGAATGAAGTGGGACTGTTTTAACCCTTTTCTTGGTAGAGAGATGTCCTTTTTACTAATTTAAGTGCTACTATGAAGCCTGTGAATCAGTTTATGCCACAGACAGCAACCAGGAAGTATGTACAGGGGAGAGGGAGATACTGAGGAAGTAGCTGAGTAATGTAAGGTGAAAAGCAAGCAAGTCATTTTAAATTATAATGTGAAAGCAAGTTTCAGGAGTGACTGCTGGTGCTTGTGTCAGTCTCACTATTGTTCAGTTTCCTGCAGTGAATTTATGCTTATTTAAATCTCTAAAATGGAGGCACTTCATAACCTTCTCCAGAGCTATTTGGAAAACTAAATAAAGAAAGCGAGTGGGTGGTTCCTCAGATGATACGGTAATGGATATGAAAGGGGTTTGAAAAAGTGACAGCGCCTGCTGTTCGTTCCTCTGCAGAACTTCTCCCTTCATTAACCTGGGGCTTCAGTGTTTGGGGTTCTGCTGTAGCGTGAGCTGTCCAGTTCCTCCCTTCACTCCTGGCCCTCACTGGCGTGCACTCTCAGAGTGCTTCACTCCTTTGTCAGGAAGACAGTCTGCACTGGCCTTGGCACGAGGGGCACCTGAACCCACATCTGCTTTGACAATTTATGAACGTGGGATTTTAGACAAGTATCTTAACCTTTATGAGTCTTGGTTTAGTTGCATAAGGTGGGTTGACGTCTACCACCTCGGTAAGTTATGATAATTAATTGATTAATTACTAAGGGTAAAGTAGTAAGTATGGTACCTATCCTGTAAGAGGTCCATGTTTGCTCCTTCTCCCTTTTTCCTGGCTATGGATTCCTTTTCTAATCAAGACACTGGATTTACTATTTACAAAACTGCATCTTTAAAAAAGGAGTTTGTATGCAGTTTTGCAAGTTCTTTCAAATGTCCAACACCAATTCTGTAAATGCAATGTAATTTAAAAAATTATTTCAGAAACTAACAGGAAACCTCTGACTCCAGGCCACCCTGTACCAGGTATTATTCTTAGCTCGTCATTAAATTAAGGCTCAGAGAAGAGTGTATTGTCAGATGATGTAGCCAACATGTACTTTTTCAAATTGTTGGTGCTTGTACATAAAAGGTTGCGTATTTTGGGTAAAGTTCATCGAAGCACAGCTTTCAAAATGAGGCTGATTCACAGTCTTTTATTTTATTTCAAAGTTCCAAGCAAGTGTTGGAGGAAGTTCGATGGCTTTCTAAGGCAGACGCTAGTTCATCGAGTGGGGTGACAGGCCCACGAGGTGTGCAGACACAGGAGCCTCACGGTTCACCATCAGGCGGTTCTGCTCTTCAGTCCACATGGAAGACAGTTGACGGCATTCATGGTGCAATTATTTGTACATTTAGGAATCAGTAAATATTATTGATAGAATTTCCTCTTGTTTGGTGCTAAGGGTTGGACACAGTGGCTTCTCACTGTGCTGTACCCCAGTGTTGTTCTTTTTGAGTTTCCCAGGCTGCGTCAGCCTCCCACACTGTTGGGACTGCAGGTGTGCACCACCACAGCTGGTTTAGTGATAGGAAATAGTGCAGTCATAGTCTAACTTTCTTTCCCCAAGCGCAGAGCCTCAGATACTTTGTGGTGACAGTGTGTCTGTCTTTAGGCTCACTTGTGACTCTGGGTGATAATACTGGAGGTGCTGATAGTGTGTAATGCCTCATTTTAGACAGGAAGGTGAGGGTCTTTTTTTCCTGTACATTACTTTTAAAAGTTTATGGGTTCTTAGTTTAAACTGTACTTATTTGACTACAGCTGTTGGATTTTTGGCTAAAACTTTACACATACAGGTATATATTTTCTACTCCTTTACCGTATTAGTTGTTGGGGACAAGATGTTATGTAACTGTGTTACTTGAAAGTTTGTATGATGTTTCTCAATGTTTACTTTTGACATAATTAACAAAACTTATGTACTCTGGAAACTAATTCATAGGCCAGATTTTTTTCTCTTTTTTTTTTTTTTGTTTCTTCAGACAGTGTCTCACTATGTAGTTCAGGCTGGCCTTGAACTATATAGCCCAGACTGACTTCAAACACATTCGATCCTCCTGCCTCAGCCTCCCGAGTGCTGGGATTATAGATAGGCATGTGCCACCATGCCTGGCATTTGGCCTGATGTAAAAGTTTAACAAATTAAAAACAGTATTATAAAATATATGCCAAAAAATAGTGACCCAAAGGCATGTATTTTCTTTTCTTTATATTTTTCTCAGAATTTTTATGTATGAGCAGATAGTGACCATATTTCTCTTACATTTCAATATCCATGATGCATCTTTATAATCTCATCATAGGGCATGCCTTAAGTTATTAAACAGTTACTAGTTTATGCTCTTGTGGGTACATTTAACTTTTTGTGTTTTTAGTTTTGTATTCTTTAAAGTACATTTGAGTATTGAGATTCATGAATGAATCAGTGTCATTAAATGTTTATTTTTCTCACCTTTGCACTAACTGTAGTCTGTTTATGTTACTGATGCAAACTTGAGATAGTTGCTTAAAGGGACAGTTGATATTTCAACCACTAATGTCAGAAGAATTTTTTTTTAGGTTGTTGTATTCTTTATCAACATCTGTTACATGGCTTTAGTAAAGTTTTAAAAATGTGTTCCATTTTGTAAATCATGTGGGTTTTTAAAAAATATAAAATCACATTTATGTTTTTAAGGGGACTCAAAATGTAAAATTATTTTGACTGGAAATTGACAGTATACTGTAGAAGTATTTTTAAAAATTCAAATTGGTAGTCTAATTTTATTATTTACTGGCTTTGCTGTCACCCATTGGCCAAGCTTATAAAAGCTTAAAAATGTTTCCTTCTGGCGTGAAGTTATTGGTTTAGTTAGTATATTCAGTGTTTATGAGTTTTGTAGAAATCATAAATAGCTTTTGAGTTTTTCTACATGTAATCTTAAATGTATTCATGTATCCATGTAGTAAATTCTTAGGAATGTTTAATTTACTTTTTTTTTTTTCCTCCTCAGATTCTGACAAATTTTAAGAACAAATGCATCTTATAGCTCATGGAAGAAAAAACACAAATCAGAACATTTTTGGGTTCCAAGTTGCCGAAGTATGGAGCAAAACCTGTAAGAAGTACACTGCAGCCAATGCCAAATGGGACAGCTGTTAGTTTATTAGGGACGCCTAAGAGTAGTAATGTGAACAATTACATCAGAAACAATGGATCTGACTGTTCACTGTCCCATTCATTTAACTGGAGAAAAGCAAATAAATACCAACTTAGTGCTCAGAGTACTGAAGAGCCTAGTAATCCTCAAAATTTGCATGATAAATCAGTCCATCCTGAAAAACATGCTCCTACTCAAGGCAGGTTTGATAAAAATGGAGTAAAAGGAGGTTTGAAAAGTGCTTCTTTATTCACATCAAAGATCGCAAAGCCGTCTACTATGTTCGTGGCATCTACAGAAGAATTAAACCAAAAGTCTTTTTCTGGACCATCTAATTTGGGTAAATTCACCAAAGGCACATTATTGGGAAGGACTTCATTTTCTTCAATCAGTGCTCCAAAATCACAGTTAAATGGATTTTATGGCAACCGATCCACTAGCAGCATGCAAAGGCCTAGAGCAAACTCCTGTGCCACTAGAAGCAGTTCCGGAGAAAGCTTAGCCCAGTCCCCAGACAATATTAAATCTATGACTTGTGAGAAAATGGTACGGTCACAGAGTTTTTCACATTCCATTGAGAATTCATTCCTTCCCCCTTCATCCATCACCAGGTCACATTCCTTCAATAGAGCTGTAGATCTCACAAAGCCTTATCAGAACCAACAGCTACCTGTTCGAGTGCCTCTCCGGTCAAGCATACTGACGAGAAATTCCCGGCAGTCAGAAGCGCTCCATGGGAATGAACATTTGGGGTATGGGTTTAATAGGCCTTATGCTGCTGGTGGAAAGAAGCTGGCTTTACCAGGCAGCCCAGCTGTGACTTCCTCTTTGGGTTACAGGATGATTCATCCCTCTCTTCTGAAAGCTAGCCGCCCTCCATTTGCTGGAGCTCTCACAGTCGATGGTAATAAAAATTCACCTGCTGACTTGTGTGTAGCGGAAGAGACTACAGATTTGACACAGGGCAGCACTACCAAGAAGGACCAAGAACTCACTGAAAATGAAAGTTACAGAACAGAGAATGACCAGACCATGAAACTTGATGCTAAAATTAGGTACTTGAGCGATGACGTGGATGATATTTCCTTGTCTTCTTTGTCCTCGTCTGATAAGAATGATTTAAGTGAAGATTTTAGTGACGATTTTATAGATATAGAAGATTCCAACAGAACTAGAATAACTCCAGAGGAAGTTTCTCTCAAAGAAGAAAAGCATGAAAGTGTGCCATCAAAGGATATCTTTGATTCTCCTAAGGAAAACGAAAAGGCCTTCAGCAAAACCGATGAGTGGCTAGATATAAGTGTATCTGGTAAATATTAATGTCTTTAAGTTTCTTTTCTTTCTCCTAGGTAATATTACTGCATTTGCATTTAGGATTTTGTGATAAATTTCCAAGATGCTGTCAGTTTCAAAGACAGATGTATCCAGATGAAACTTGAGTGGATGGCAATTACCTTCCTTGTGACTTTGCTCCCTAACCCATTTTTTATCTGATCTAAAATGAAATCAGTAAAAGCACTCTTGCCTTTGTGCTTCTTTAGCTGTCACGCACACCCCTGTTCCTACTTAGTTTAGACAGTGCTTCCCAATGTATTTTCCCCCCACTTATCCCAGACAGATACATACCATCAAACCAACCCTCTCTCCCGTTAGGTGGTAGATCATTACTGTTTGTAAGAGTATAGCTGTACCAGAGGGCAAATGAGATAATATAGGTTATATCCAATCTGATTGGTTTTTTATCCTGGGAGGTTTTCTTACTAATCTTTATATCAATACTTCTAGAAGAGCTTTATGTATTTTTTAATTGAAGAAAGTGAGTTTTTAAAAAAAAATGTTTCCCCTTATAGTAAATTATCCTGGCACTAAATGCTTGAGAAAAGGTATATATGTTTCCATGTATCCTGAATAAAGAACAACCTGAAAGACTCAGATGAAAGCATGTGGTTTGATGAAGGGTTGGTCATGTGTAGAGATGTACATAAACTCTTGATTGTCAGCGGGTCTTATAAAAGTGACTGTCAGAGCAAGTATTTTCCTTATCAGGAGGCAACTGTGAGGTTAAGTCATGTACACATAAGGAGGGGGTTTCCTGGCTAGTGGTTAAAAATGAGTACCTTGGGAAGTATTAAAGGAATATGAGGCTTTACTTATATTTTTGGAAATGTTACAGAAATGAAAGGTGGCAGAACTTTCCTTTTGTTCACTGTTGCACATTATAGTAGGGTATTTTTAAGACTTTGACTTTTTTATTGTTTAGATTTTAGAAAATGCTGTGGTTGTGAATGCTTTTTTTTGCCTTTTTGCCATAATATATATGAAATCACTAGAGTTTATGTTATAGAAATGAGAAATTTATTGTGTGAATTAATAACTTTATCTCTTTTTAAATCAACTGAAGACAGGAGCGAATGTGCAAAACATACCTCTGGAAATAACTTAATTTCACCGGATACGGATTACAGAGCTGGTTCTTCATTTGAACTCTCTCCATCCGATAGCTCCGATGGGACGTACATGTGGGATGAAGAGGGCTTGGAACCCATTGGAAATGTCCACCCCGTTGGGAGTTATGAGTCTTCTGAAATGAACAGCATAGTATGTATGGGTTTATATACCCTTTTGGAATAGTTTGTTTACCTTACTATAAAAAGACTTATGACACTGCATTTACTTTGAATTTATGAATTTTCTTTCCTAGTTTGAAAAATAATTCATGTCTGTTAAGGGCCTGCAAAGCACCTCGTGAAGCATGGAGAACATGTGACACTGGACATTAGTGGACTCACACACATAAGCACACGTCATCAGACCTGTACACGCTGTGCATACCCTATTGGTCAGGCTAAGCCAGGCCAGCAGTTCTTGAGGAGGGGGTGTAGGACCGTGTCTGAGACGGTTTCGGTTGTAACAGTGGGGATGTTCCTCCGTGAGTGGAGGCCAGGGATGCTGCTCTTCATCTCCCTGTGCACAGAGTGAGTGCCCATGGCAAGTATCCAGCCTGACCTGGTGGCAGTGCTGCTCTCGAGAGCCCTGGGCTGGCCTGTGCTGCGCTGCCAGCCAGGCACCAACTCTTGACTGGCTTACCGCTGGAAAGTTTTAGTTTTTTGTTGTTAGAAAGTCTACCTGTGGCCTGGACAGCTCTCTAGGGCAGCTGTCATTAGTGACCTAAGCTGCTTGGCACTCAGGTCTCCACAGTTTTGAGGCCCCTGGTTGCTGTGCCAAAGGAAGACCTAGAAAGTCTCACTCATGCGGTTACTTGCTTTTGCCTGCAGGTGGCACCTGGCGCTCTCACGTGCAGTCTGTTGCCGAGCACTAATGGTGTGTATGGTCCCAGTGAGTAGTAAGAGGACAGCAAACGGTATTTTCCTGTGTCCTGAAAGGTGAAGGAGCCAGGGATGCGTGAGTGCTGGCAGACCTCACATGCACTTTGTGCCAGCTGATGTGTTTAAAAATGACTCATCACAGTTATTTTTATATAAAATTTGATTTTCAAGAAAATCAAGTTAGTAATCTTTATGGATGAATTAACACTCTAGGTAGATTTTAGGCAGTGTCATTTTCTATATTAATACAATACTGTGGTTTGGAAAAAAAAGACATTGTTACAGAGGCTTTTTAAGTTGTATAAGTATAGAGGGAGCACATTTTATGTTAGAGAAAGCATCTCAGTCTCGTTACATAAAAAAAGAAAGAGTGCAGTTTAGGGCCTTCTGGTTTTTCCTGTTCGTACTTTTTAAAGCACAGTGCTGTGATTGAAGTGCCCAGCAGATGGCAGCAGCGGGCCACCTAGTGTCTGATGTTTTCAGACGTTACCCTTCCATCCTCTGTTCCCACAGCTAATGTGTTCTCGCTGTTCTTCATTTCTACAAGGGGGCTTATCCTAGGCTGGGTCAAGAAAAGGGGCTTTCACCACAATATGTGTTTCTGGGTTGCTGTGACACATTTTAGTTGGACTCACTGAATGGCTTATCCATTGCTCCCATAGTGAGAGTTTCTCCTTGAGGGGCACAGTGCATTGGTAACCATCCCGGTGCAGCCCCTTACCTGTCGTGAACCCCAACAGATAGTTTGTAGACTGAACACTGGTCTCAAATTCTGTGTGTGTTGTTTAAACGCTGGCAGAGTTTTGTTGAAGTATTATTATATACAATGAAATGCAACAGTAAATACACACTATACAGTACACAATACACAGATCTGCAAGCAGCCCTAAGAATGTCGACAGATGTGTGTACTTGTTTGACGGTTATGCAGATTAAGACACACAGCGTTCTGTCGTCCCGGGGTGTTTGTGCTGTCCCTTTCGGTTGTGCTTTCACCAGCACACAGAGATGCAACCACTGTTGACTGATTTCTGGCCCTATGCAGATTAGCTTTCCTGTGCTTGACCTCTGTATAAATGGAGTCATAAGCACGTGCTGCTTCCTGTCTAGATTCTTCTAGTTAGCACTGAGTGTTTGTCAGCTGTAGTTCGCTCCTCTTGTGTCACACTCCTTTTTGAGACTAGAGTGCTTATTTTATCCCGTTGCGGGCTAGGCATTTAGCTTGCTATTGGCTATTAGAGAATTACATTGTTGCGAATATCTTGCTGTGTGTTTTTTGGTGAACATTTCTTGGGTTGATGTGGCAGGTAGCAGAGGGAGCCTTTGGGTACAGGATATGCTTGTGTATACAGGTAGTTTCCAAAGTGATCCTGTTGACAGCTCCCATTAGCAGTAAATGAATATTTCAGAAATTCTGCTTTCTCGTCTGTGCCTAGCGTTGCCTGTCGTTACAGGTTTGCTGTCCTCTGGGGGTGGGTTTTATTTTATTTTTTTTTGTGCACTGAGACTTTTGTCATTTCCCTTTGTAACTGCTCATTGAGCAACTTCACAAATATTTATTGGCCTTTAGGGTGTCTTCTTCTGTGAAGGCCTTCTGTTGGGTTATCTACATTTTTTTCTTATTGATTTGTGAAAGCTCTATACAGTTTGTATATAAATATTTTACATATTATGTAAGATAATATATGTTTATAAAATATTTATGTGAGCTGGGTGTGGTGGCGCACGACTGCAATCCCAGTACTCTGGAGGCTGAGGCAGGAGGATCATTGCAAATTTGAGACCAGCCTGGGCTACAAAGTGAGCTTAAGCCCAGCCTGAACTGCAGAGTGAGACCCTGTCTCAAAAAAAAAAAAAATCAAAGAAAAGTATTTATGTGTATACATTTTCTATGCTAGGTTAAATTTCTTAGTAGTGTCTGTTGATGATAAGACAATTTTAATATTGTCATTTAGCATTTTTTTCGTTATTACCACTTTTTAAAACTGTTATAAAAGCTTTGCCAACCTTAAAATCACAAAGATATGTTCCTGTGTTTTCTGCTAAAGACTTTATTATTGGTTTATATTTAAGCTTTCTGCAATTCACCTGGAAACTACTTTAGTGTATGGTATATGACAGAAGTCAAGGTTAATTTTGGGGGGTACAGGGAACCACCTTTCCCCATTCTCCTGTGGGTCATCTTTCTCATGAATCGGTGACTGCACAGATTGGTGTACTTCTCTGTTCTCCTGACCATGCCTTGCAGTTTTAATTTTTGTAGCCTTAAAAGTTTTGATGTCTGGTAGTGTAAGTCTTCCATCTTCTTTTTTTTCCTAAGAGTTTTCTAGCTCTTCTTAGCTTTTTATATTCTGTTTTGAGTATAAGGATGAACTCGTCAATTTCTGTGAAGGCCTGGAGTGATTTTGGAAGGGATTGCATTGAATTTATCATATCAGGTTGGAGAGAATTGGCGTATTTGTGGTATTTTTCTAATCCGATTCCTCCATTTGTTTAGATTGTAGCAGTGTTTCTTGCTAATGTTTTATGCTTTTCTGTAAAATGTTATACATATTTTGGATCTTTCATTTTGCTACTACAAATGATCCCACTTTACCATTTTTATAATAGGCCTGTGGATGTTTTTGGGATTTCCGTGTATACTAGATAATCATATAATTTGTGACCCCTCCCATCCCCAGGTTAGGATGACCAACATAATATTGATAAAATTTCAGAAGAAGCACTGTTGTTCACCATTGCAGCTTTTTAGGGGGTGGGGGAGAAAAGCGAGTATATTCAGGTTATGGAGATTCCTTTTTATTTTGTTTGCTCAGTTTTTGTTGTGAGTTGTATAATTGTTTACCAAATGCTTGTGTACATCTTTTGATATAATTGAATCATTTTTTTTCCCTCTCATTGGTTTGGTGGATTGCATTGCTTTATTTTCAGGTATTAAACTACTTTGCCATTGCTAGAATGCATTCATATGGTTGTGATGTATTATTCCTTTTAAGGTTAGACTTTATTTCCTTATATTTTATTTATATCTTTTGTAGTTATGCTCATGAGTAGGATTGTTCTACTTTGTGATTTTCATCTTTTCTTTTTTTGGCATGTTTGGTATCAAGTTTTGCTTTCTGATGAATCAAGAACGTTCCCTGTTTTTATTTTTTTGAAAGACTTTGTATATAATTGATGTTGACTTCTTTTTTCTTACGTGTTTAAAAGAAGTCTCTGGAATTCAGGCTTCTGGGCCTGGAATTTTCATGTTGAGAAGGTTTTAAGATACTGGCCCATTTTAAAAATATACATATTCTTGTGTGGCTTTCAAAAATTTCATCTAAATTTGTCATTTGTTGGTGAAAGTTGTTCAGAATTTTTTAGCATTTTACAGCCTTATCATGAGGCCTGCTTTGGCATTCCTGTTGCAGTGATTGGATTTCCCATAGTTGGCAGTGGTAGGTTAATCTCTGTCGCTAGGGTCTAACTTCTGTATCCCTCTGTCTCCAGAGGACCCACATCACTGTATTGGACTCGTCCAGATTTCCAGTTGACTAGCAGCTTTAACTTCAACCGTGGCCTTAGTTCTTCTGTGCAGTGTAATCTGACATTGTAGATCCCAGGAATTAAAACATGGGCAGCATTGAGGGGCCTTTATCTGCCTAGCACAACAGGAGGTGCATTTTTCAAATTTTTAAAAGGTAGTACTGTTATTAATTAACGTAATTTTTTTGAGATCAAAAAGTTTGGCTCTAATAAGTTATAAATTTGATTTAAAAATAAAATAGTAAATTGCAAGCACAGCTTAGTCAAACTTAGTTTAAATTAATCAAAACTGGTGGCATAATTATTCATGTGTCTTTCACTAGTGAATTATAGTGCCGTGGCTAATCATAGACTTTATATGGAGACCTTAAAATGTGTTTTCACTATTCCTGTGTTATTAATACTCCTGATATCTTATAATAATTGGACATAATTAGTTATGTATGCACATGTGTATATGGGGATGCATATTTTCTGTAAGTTAACATGGGATTTAAAGATGAGTCCTTTTTAAGAGTCGCAGTGCAGAGCTAGTAAGATAATGGGAAATACTGTTCTTTACAGATTTTAGATTTTTCCCCACGTTTTAAAAATGTGTGACACAGTGAATACAATTTCTAATATTTTTCAACTCTATTTCCTAGGAAAAATACTCTGATACTGACTTGAAAAGAGTGTCCTGTATTCAAGTATAATATTAGATTAGCTCTCTGTAGATTACAAAATATAAAGGCACCCTAGGCCGGGCATAGTGGTGCGTACCTGTAATCCCATCACTCACATGGCAGAGGGAGGAGGATTGTTATGAATTCAAGGCCAGGTTGGGCTACCTAGTGAGTTCCAGGTCAGCCTTAACTACACAGCAAGACCCTGTCTCAAAAAACCAAAAAGCAAAACGAAAACAAAAGCATGCTTTTTAACTACTAGTGATATAAATGATAAATGCTTTTATTTGATTTCATTTTACATTAATAATTACAGGTCTAGATTTCTTCTGATTGGAAGGATCTTTTAAAAAAGAATCATTTTATCTTGCTTTTATAGAATATTTTTACTCTTTTGATTATTTTAATTGTCCTCTATTTCTATTATGTTTCTGTTGAGATATAAATGCTATACCATGCACAAAGGTCCTGGACTCGAGTCTGTGCACCACAGAAGAAAAAAAAAGAATAAATCATAATTGCTCAGCTTCCCAGATACGGCCCCACTAGGGAAAGTAACTTTGTACCTCCAGCTTTAGTTTTGCTAGCCATTGGACCTTTATATACTCTGTAACTGTCAACTTATATGTTCATTCTGAGCTTTCATTTCGCATTCATTAGTTATCGCAGTGGAGTTTGTGTACTGCTGTGCTCCCTTCTGCCGTCTACCTGGTCTTTCACTGTTTGTCTTTTATGTGCAGAAAAGTGAAATATCAGAAAGTGAAGTGTCATACACATCCCTGAGTCTTACTCCTCATGTCGTGCATAAAGACACTGAGACCTGGGAGGGTAAAGTGACAGTCACTCTAGAGATGCAGAGGAATTAGAGCTTGGACAGTCCCGCCCCCCACACTTGTTCAGTCTTTCCTGAGCCACCTCTTCAGAGCGTGCATTCACCGGGGCCAGGACGCTGCCGTTGGCAGACTTCCCCCGTGTTTCTGTGAATAAGCATCGCCGGAGCTCGTGCGTGCAGCCTGGGACCCTTTTCCTGCCACTGTGACGGGCGGAGTAGCTGCCACAGAGTCTGCATTGACCACACGCCTTTTCTCTCTGACCTTGGAGAACATGTATGCTGACCCCTCGCATTAGATGTTGCAGATTTTAAAGGTTCAGAAGTTAGCTTTACGAGCAAACATTGTAAATTTCTGTAAAGATTCTGTTTGATTCTCCTGATACCATTCTTCTGACCTCAGCAGAAGGTATCCTTGGCTCCATCAGCGTACTGGAGCCTGGTCTGTCCGAGGCACTGAGGATGCAGCCTCTGAGAAGGCCGGTGTGGCAGTGCTTCCATCGTAGTGTGTGGATAAAGGTGGAGTTGGAATATTTAGCTGACCCATTAACTACACAGTTTCACTTGATGAGTGGGGGCCGTGCTACAGAGGATTCACAAAGCTGAAAGGTGCCTCAGTGGAAGACCTGACCAGTGCGGGTTTTAGGTAAGGCTTTTCCAGGAAGTGGTATTTAGGCTAAGTGAGCCCAGGGATAAATAGTTTCAAAGGGTGTGTGTAATCAGAAGACCAGAAAAGAAGGATTGTGGAGCGTTTAAGGAACTCTGATAGGCCAGGATAGCTTCAGCATTGACAGGAAAGAGTTTGCAGGAGGCCGACAGCCCGGAGCATCTACAGAGGGTATTTGTGTCCTTGTCCCTTAAACCGAAGGGTGACTGTTTGAGGACTTTGGGGAAGGAAAAGAGTGGACTTTGAATTACATTTCTAAAATGCTCAGTGTGGAAGACTGAGTTGGAGGGAAATAGCCAGGGACCCTGGCGGCAGCGCTCTAGTGGGGGGGGGTGGTAGCAAGTCCCAGGGTGCTGGGGGTGGAGACCTGCAGGAGACAGCAGTTTCAAAAGTAAGTATGGAGCACCAAATCTCATAATTTATTGTAGGGGAGAAAAACACCACCCCTGACTTTCAGAAGTTATAACTAATATTTCTGCTTCTGCTCACTCTGTCAAGTTATCTTAAATTGCCAGTTTTGTTACTTTCCTGTTGGTTTCCCATTTCCTATCTAAAGTTTCTTCTGCCCATGATTATCTCAGTCAATGTAGAGATTTTTCAGTGTGTGGTACCTACTGCATGTCTTGAAGATAGCTGCTCTTTTAACTCTCTCTCTCATTGCTCCTCTGGTTTCTGGCATTAAATAATCTCAGAAATACTTATTGAAATGGATGCCACTAAGACCTGACAGTTATTGCCATTCAAAATGAATAGCAGCACTTAAACTATAGGTGCTGTTCATTACTAGTCAGTATTTCCTCCGTGCACATTGTGACCTAACCCCCTTACACAGTAGGTTTCTGAGGCATCACATGTCACAATAGCAGGCTGCGCGTCACCAGAAATGCAGTGCCGCGTGCGTGGGGCAGTGGAGAGAAGGCCGCCCGGAAGCTGAGACGCCCCGCTGTAGGTAAATGAGAGCCATGAGCTGACAGTGCTGTGCGCGCTCTGGCAGAATCACGGAGCCTGAGCACACAGACGGCATCTGCGCCAACTCAGTTGTTACAGATAAGGGGGCGCCATCCAACCAAGAGACTGTTTCTCAATATATTTGCTTCTTTTCTTGGCCAGGCTGTTGAATCTTCCATGTACATTTAATTAGTTGGCATAGGTTCATTTCATCCTGCTAATGTAACTTTTATGTTTAAAACTATTTATCAAATGTAGTAGTTGCGATCGTTTAACATAGTTATGTGTTTTTTCATTCACTGTTTGTGTCTTGTGGGTTAAGTATATTACAATATGAAATTCAGTTCAGTAATTATTTTTGACCTTCTGCTATGTCCCAGGTGTACTGATAAATTCTGAGGACTCCGAGGCAGATCAGATTGTCTGCCTCCTCAGTCAGCTCGAACTCTAGGTGGCAGGCAGACATAAACAGATGATCATGAGGTAGTAGACGCAACAAGTTGCGATCAGTGTGCACGTGGTGTTAGAGAACACAGAAGGGCGGGGTAACTGTGTGTGTGTGTGTATGTGTGCGTGTGCAGAAGGTTTCAAGAACCAAGTGACATTTGAGTTGAGTTTTGAAGAATGAACACGGAGTCGATGTCCTGGTCAAAGAAGTAAGAGCGCCCCGATAGAATAGGCAGCCGCACGTGCAGTCATGTGGGAGCACCACAGAGGTCACATCGCTGAGAGAAGAGTACGAGGTGAAGAGTAGCTGGCGGTGAAGCTGGCAGAAGGTGGGGAGGAAGGAAGATCCAGTAACATGGATCGTAAATATGGGGTGTCGGACGTTCTTAACTCCTAGGTCAAAGCCCGCCTTTCACAGGACATTTCAGTGAACTTAAAAGTCATTCGTTAATGAAAAGAGAAGGATTTGTTTACTGCCATGCCTCTTTTACAGAGCATAGTACTTGCCATGGAGTATGTATATAATTTTTAATATTGAGAAAATTTGAACTCTTGAGTTGTATCAAATAGATTCTATAAATTTGTTAAGGTAAACAAGCAAACGTTGAGAAGTTAGGTGTCTTTCGCTAATTGGATGGATTTGAGGAGGTTGCTAGTCCAACCTGAAGGAGTAACACCTTCAGCTCAGGCTATATTCTCTTTGATCATCCTGCGATGGCTAAAACAGAAGCCATAATGTTTTGTCTCCAGGCTCTTCAGCTTTCAGAGATAGTGAAATGCTGGTCTCCTAATTTTTTGTCCCTTCTCTGGCTTGGGAAGTCAGGCAACCTGTATTTGCCAGGTTGCCAACTTAGTAGTTTAAGTTGAGTTTTGTAAGGAGGCAGAAATGGCAAGTTAATCTTTGTGGAACTTTTCTACGTTTTAGCATATGATGAGGTAGAAAACAGCATGAGAATGCTAGGCCAACCATAAGGCAATCTCAATTTCCGCTCTAGTTGTGTAATTAGTGTCTCATGTATCATAGCCTCTAGTGTTCTTCTCTTGTGAGAAGTTACATCAAATAATTTTGGAGACTTTCCCTAGCTCTGAAGTTCCCCTTTGTTCTGGGACTTTATTTGCCACCTCTTTTCTTGTTTTTAGTGCTAGAAGAAATGGGGACATTTGTTTTTGGTGTGTATTCCCTCACATTGAAATTTTTTGATTTACTAAATTATATAACCTATTCATTTCTTTTTTAAAAATTTTTAAAAAATTTTGCTAGGTAATGTTTTATTCTGGCTTTGAAAATACATATACTTATATGTAATGGGCCTATATTTGTCTTTTCTTGTAAACATGTTGTCTGGATTTAGATAATGATTGCATTACTCTGGTGACATAACCTGCAGGTATATCTTACCCTTTTTTTGAAAATCAGATTTTATTGGTAATTTTAGATATATGTAATAATCACATTCATCACAGGGAATTTGTACCTGTGCAGGGTATAACTTGATTCTTTTTTCCCCCCACTCCACTATACTCCCTTCTACCTGACCTCCCCTCCCCATTTATAAAAGCTTTGTTTCCATTTATTCCTTCCTATCTCATTTTTTAATAACTTATTCATTTCTGAGCTCTCCTGTATTAATACTTAATAGGCTTTTGTGATATCCTGAAGGTTACAACTATGAACCGTTTTCTTACCCAGAAAATGGTATATGTGATATGGAATGAATATTTATTTTATTTCACTTTGTTTTAAGCTGTTTATTTTGAACTAATTTCAGACATACAGAGAACTTTTTAAAAATCCAGAGTTCTCGTGTACCTTCCAATCTGCTTATATTAATGTTACATTGCCATTATTCATTGATTGAAACCAGGGAAGTACATTTAATATAATTCTGAATAATATGTTGACCCTTTTTAAATTAGACCAGTTTTCTGTTGCATTGTTTCATCCGATCTAGAGACTAATCCGGAAACTCCCACAGTATTTGGTGTTGTGTCTCCTTGACTCCTCCAGTCAGTGCCACTTCTCACTCTGCCTTCTTCTTTCCTTGCCTTGATACTTGTGAAGATACCACCCCATGGTGGATTTATATGAATACTTTTTCCTCTTGAGATTGTGATTATACATTGTTGTGGATGATACATTATGTCAACTTGAGCAGTTTAGAAGTTTAAACTAAGAGATTCAGCAGGGAGCCAGGGTTCTTACTTTGTAAATATCCTCATCCTGTACAAAGGAGGGCAGGGACATTTTGTGAGT
>RJWT010024717.1:0-16387 GCA_004365215.1 Cuniculus paca | reverse complement strand
TTCATTGTTCTGATTAGTTTCATTTTATTCTGATTTGTTTGATTTTCTTATACTTGATGGCATGGAAACCTATTTTAAAGACAACAAAATACATAATTGCAGCCCTCAAGGATGTCCAATTATCTTGTTTAGAAACCCTGTATTGCTCTCATTGTTTTGTTTTGATTGATTTTACTCTATTCTGTGTTGTTTGATTGCAGTATGTCTGAAGGTATAGGCAACTTTCCTCAAGATAACAAACATTATGATAACCACTGCTGTTCTGCTAGTATCTTGAACTTCTCTATTGCTTGCTTTGTTCTGCCTTGTTTGTTTTGCTTTGTTTTGTTTTTACTGTTTTATTTTGTTGTATTTTGTTTGATTTTACTTATCCCTGACGGTATGGGCAGGTATATTGCAGATAACTAGAGGCATTATGGTAGCCATTATCGACTGCTTTTTACCTCATTTAGAAGTCATGTACCATGTTTATTGTTTTGAAAAAAAAAAAGAAAAAAAAAGAAAGTAGAAAAGTCTAATACAATTTTCTTAGGGACTCTAGATATCTGGTTATTTGGATGGAAAGTTGTATGAGTGATTCTTGCCTTAAGATTATGCTCTATCAGCAGAGAAAATTTAGGTGATAATCAGTGAGTGGCATGACAAAGTTGTAAAAATTAAGGTTACCCCAAATGAAGATTATAGTGAAACATACAGTAATGGGGACCAATGAGAGGACTGCTATCTATTTAAACAAATCAAAACTTGGCTCTAGCAAAGTTCTACTAAAATTTTGGCTAATATCACTTCAGAAGGTCCTGGTTTATATAAATGGGATGTAGGTTAATGAAATACAGCCAATTCACCAAGACTATTTTTAAAAATAATTTCTTTCTTTTAACTATGTTAATTTTAGTTAACCAGTTTAATTTTGTCTTACAATAGCTTTTTAAGTAATGATCCATTTTTTTATTTTCCAATTTACCTAATCATATTCTTTGTGTTTCTAGTGCAGCAAGAGACTATGAGCTGGAGTGACAGAAAGGCAAAGTGCACAGGACATGTTTTGGAATATAAAGACTATTAATCAATAGAGTCTTCATGAATACATTCTTTATGGATATAATATTCTTGCATATATTCATTAAAATTTATATTTGTAAACAAAATTTACTTCTTAGAGAATATTATTATATTTTAGGTTTCATAAATATGTAATTTGTCTTATGATTATTTTAAAATATTACAAATTTTGTGTTTAATTTTATTCTTAAATCTAGTATTCACATATACACATATTTTTCAATTCCTCCTAATACTTACTCTCCTAAGT
Organism: Cuniculus paca; assembly: GCA_004365215.1. Taxonomy (NCBI): domain Eukaryota; kingdom Metazoa; phylum Chordata; class Mammalia; order Rodentia; family Cuniculidae; genus Cuniculus; species Cuniculus paca. The sequence goes on along the minus strand of RJWT010024717.1, from coordinate 15,075 downwards.
TGGATTTGTTCATAAGTCTGACAAAGTGAGTCTTACATACCTTTGCCATAAATATACAGGGTATATGGCTTTGTGCTTCCTAGCAGTATCCTCTGCATCACCCCTGCTTTTCCCCTTGTTTCCAGATATCCTGGGTTCTGACTGAGAAATGTACATTGCACACTGTGACACCATAGAACTGTACACTATCACACTGTACAACTGTACACTATTGCACCATACTGTAAATACACAGTAGAACATCTATGACCATGTCTGGCAGACATGTAAGCTAATTCTGTGATTTTTTTTGATACTACAAATGTAATGTGGGGTCCACTGATATCTGTGAAAGCTCTCAGCTCAAAAGTTGGTAAGTCAGGGACTTACTGTACATGTTTGTAGTACATCATTGTGGGTACTTGGTATATGCACATGATGTGTCTTCTTTTTATATCCCTTCCATTTCCCCTATATCTCAGTCCCCTTCCCATTTCCTAAAGATCTATCTTCCTATTTCCTATTGTCTGTCTTTTATTTTGCTCTATGATTTGTTTTTACTTTGGGCTTCTGAAATAGTATCATTAAGATAAAATAAAAACTTGGCAAAGTAGTTAGAAGAATTAAGTAAATTAAGTGAATTCTTTGTCCTCTGTGAAGGCACAAACTTGTTGAGGGAAAGTTAATTTCTATTATTTCATAATGAAAATATAAAGAGGGTAATAAGAACAGAATAAATTAAATCACCTAAGTGTTAGTATAAGTGCTTGAGATGAGAAATTTATACCCATTTTGGGTCATTCCTATATTGGTTGCCTCTTTGTTAGGATTTATGCTTATAATGTAAGATTGACTTAGGGTCTATATGACTATTGTGTAAGATTTGTAATCCTGCAGTGGATTTGTCACTTCACTCTGCCATAAATATGTGGGGAAATTTTATGCATTATGGTCTTTTGGAATATGTGTATTTTTTTCTTTGTTGAGTATGATGGAAAACAGTAAACTAAAATTAAAAACCAAGATATTTGTGTTTCATATATATTCTTTATAGATAATAAAATAATGCTATTAAGTAGCAAATACTGAAACTAAGGAAGTAATAATTTTTTAGTTCATTTTCTTTAAGAGATTTAAATAAACCTATAGTACAAGGAGATACAAAAATCAGTGTGTTCATCAATACTTTTAATAAAATGGCCTTGTCAGAACTTCTCTTTCATGTGGTGAACCTCTTTTACTGCTGTACTATGAATTGGTCATTTACAGACTTGTCCAGTTACCCCATTGTGCAGTATGAAGGTTATTCTTTTTTCCATGTGTCCAACAACCTAAGAATAGTAGAAAGTACTGGCTAAATGGGACTAATGTTACGCACTTTTACTTCAGGCTTTAGGAACTGTGTAACTGTGTTATTGCCCGTTTACGTTTATGGCTTCTAGGAAAATTATAAGCTAAAAGCTACCCAATAAGCCATTTTGTTCACTTTCTCTAAACGTTAACTCAGAAAGAGTTCCTTAGCACTTTTGAAATTCAACTTCACAGAGAAAGCAAAGCAAATAACTAAACACCATTAAGAAACAACCCTTCATTTTTGTGCTATCGACTTAGATGTCACAAGTGGACAACCTGAACACACACACACATGCACACACACACAGACACACACACACACACACACACACACACACACAAACTGCAAAATTTATTATCCAGGGGCACTCACTTGGTTACTGAAGCAGAGATTTACTAGGTGACTTGCATGATGATTAAGGCAGAAATGGAAATCTTAGAAAGATAAGTAAGTAATAGCACCCACAGCATCCTGTTATCATTTTTAGGTCTCTGTTAACTGGGAATTCATTTGAAAGTCAAGAGCAAAGAGCTGAAACAGCAGAGATCATATCTCTGAAAACTGAAAATATTAATAGAGCCTTACTAACATGAACACTTGATAGAAATCTATTTTAAATGAAAGAAAGCATAGAATTGCAAAATATATTCAAAGAAAGAAAGGATAGTTCATTCAAAATTCACGGTTAATCAAATAAAATAATGAAATGTGTCCTTATTAAATGTCTGTATATATCAGATGTAATGATGATGATCACTGTACTAGTTTCCTAGGTCTCTTGTAACATAGGACCATAACCTGGATGGCTTCAAATAACAGGAATTTATCCTCTTACAGATCTCAAGGCTGAAAGTTAGAAGTCAAGAAATCAGCTGGTTTGCTCCTTCTTTAGGCCTTGAAAGACAATGTGTTTCATGCCTCTTAACTTCTGGTGATTTCCAGAAATACTTGCCAACCTTAACCTCCTAGATGTATTATTTCAATCTCTATTTCCAGCTTCACATGACAGTATCCTTTCTGTGTTGTCTCTCCAGGTCCAAATTTCTCTCTTTTCTCATTTTATAAAAACAACAACGTTGGAGTAGGCCCCATTCTGATCCTGTATAATCACATCTTAACTAATTATGTCTGCACGGCCCATATTTCCAAAAATGAACTCACATTCCAAGATTCTAGGGTAAGATTCAATCCAGTATAATCTTTTTATTTAACTATGAGCCTAAATATTGGATTGTTTTTCTATTCTTGTTTTGGAAGTGTCTGGGACTATTATTTTTCATCAGCCAAATGTAAAGTAGGAATATATAAGAATCAGTTTAGGTTGTTGTAACTAGTAATGGACTGTGATTAATTTTATTATCTAATTTTGCATGATCCCGCCAAAACAAAGGGTGTAACAATTAAATGTAGCAAGATAATAAGCCAAGGTAAACAAATAATAAGTACAAATTGACTGTTATCAAGAAAAGGTGTCTATAGTAACTGTGACCTCAAGTTTATCTTGCACCATGAACTATTGCAAAATATCTTCTAGGTTCAGTGGAGTAAGATACATTGTCTCTTCATAGTGTAAGGAAGAGTAAATGGAATAACATATGAAACACCATGAATAGATTCTAGCATTTAGCAGGGGCAAAATAAAGTTGAGTTTTCTTTTACCATTGCTTATGAGGTTTTTATACAAGTAACTAAAGAAAGCTTTACAAAGAGTTGCAGAAAAAATAATAGTATATATGCAAACCTTAAATAGATTTTTCAGGGTATTTGTCAGACTTGTAATGAGCATTTCAGCTAAAGTAGTTGGTTTTACTGTCCATTCTACACTACTTAGCTAAGGTAACTTCAAATATGTTATCTATTGAATTAATTTTTTGGTAGCTTTTATATGTCAGTAAAATATCAAGTTTAGTATGCTTTTACCTAAAAGAATTATATACAAATTATATGCAAGATAAATCCAAAGTCCAAGCTCTCAGGATGTTCTGCGCCAAACGCTTATTTTCTTTACATATGTATTGCACTTTGAGTATGTCTGACATTCTTTTCACCTCATTTACCTGACTTTACTACTAGATTTTATCCATATACCCTGTTCATGAGGTTTTTTCAGACATTTCATCACTTTCTCTGACTTAGTTTCTGCTCTTCTTGTTAATAATGCAGTTCTTCTGACTTTCATCTGGTATATTTTCTTGCTTTATTATTGATTAAAATTCATTCAGAAGTCATACTCTGTGATTTTATGCTATAAAACCTGATTTTTTTTTGCCTATATCCAATTTCCATGTAGTTTTGTGATCTTGGCAAGGTGCTACTCAAGGTGAGTGTTCAATAAATTGTTGTAGATTTTGATCTGTGGACTCTTCACATCCTGAATCGTATTGTTTTGTACTGTTGCTTATGGGATTTGTTTGTTTCATTAGTTAATTAAGTTTTTTTGATACAGTTAGATACACATAATGATTACATTCCTTATGGGGAATTACATGACATGACATCTTGATTTTTCTTTTTTTCCCCATTTTCCTATTCTCCCTTCTACCCCCATTCCCCTCCACACTCACAAAGGTCTATTTCCATTTTATTTTTGTTTTCTCACTTTTTTGTTTTCTCTTCCATTACTTCCCCTTTCCCCCTCTTTAGTTTCCTTTTCCTTTTGAACAATTTCTTCCTATTTCATACTGCCTATTGTACATTTGATATGTAACTAGTACTAAGTACGCATAAAAGCACAAGATTTTACCTGCTTCATTGTGTCAGATTGTTCACTGGTAACTATTCACTGAGGCAAGGCCTATGGCTGGTGTTAGAGACTATGTGGTGTGTATGATATGGAGTTAAATTTTAACTAGGCAATGAAAAAGCAGTCCATCACCTAGATGTTTTGCCTTAGATATCAAATATCTAGGGAGCTTCAAATGTAGATGCTTGGGTATCAAGCATTAGATATAATTTATATTGTTAACTATGTAGAAACATTAAACTCATTAAACCAGTTGATATTTAATTGCTTTGGTTATCCTGTGACATAAAATATTGAAAGAGCATATATATATATATATATATAGAATAATAACTTAAGATAATAAAATTAGACATTAAAATACCTTTTCTATTTGCTTGGACTGCTAGATAACAGATTAGTTTGAGTTATCTATAAATGCAGAAATTTATTGCCCTTAATTCCATAGGCTGGGAGGTACAAATCAAGCTGACAGTAGATCCCATGTCCTGTGGTGGCTTGCTTTGTACATCCACAAAGCGATGTCCTCAAGCTGTCACCTTATGTAGCAGAAGAAGCAAAGGAGCACGCTGAAGTTTCCCACACTAATTACATTCATAGAGTAGAGCGCTCATTCTAAAGGCTCATTTCTTTGGTATTAGGACCACATAAATGAATTCTGGAAGGACACTAACAATCAGATTATAGTATTATCTAAAATGTATTCCTGGTGGTAATGACATTTTTCTACCACCATACATTTTTAAAATCATGAGAAGTGAGTCCATATTTATGGAAGGACTATGTTTCTAAAAATGAATTATTTTTTATCTTGATATATAAGAAAAATAAAAAATCACCCTCTCCTCCATAAATATGTACAATTATTATGTGTTAATCAAAGAACTGAAAAAGAAAAATAAAATAGATGTAAACAATTATATTAGTTACTTTAGCCAAGATTGATATTTTTAAAACATAAATATTTGGGGAGAATTCACTTTTTAATGTATTCTTATATTGCAAATAGAAACTTTGTTGTCATAAATAAAAGGAAAGAAATATCAGTATAAGAGATAATTTTTTTCATAAATTTTATTTCAACTTTATTGAGTTTTGGGATGCTGTTAGTGACCAAGCAGGTTTAGGATTTCAACAGTACAGGAATACTGTACTCTCCAGTTGCAGCATTTTTGTGTTTTTCATTTCCAAGCATCTGTATGGCATCAACATACAAATGAATGACAATAGTTTTGCTATATTTCTGCTAATCTTTTAAGCCGTAACTTGGATGGTCAAACAGAGGTGGCAAATATAAATGAAAAATTTTGTAAAGTTATTTGTATTGATCCTGCACTTTAACCTTCGAACTCCTCTTCACATAATCATTCATTCGGCATCCCCGTGTGTATCAGCTTATAAGCTTTGTTTCTTGTAGAGGAGGTAGTACTGTCACTGAGATAATGGGACAGGGCATTGGACATTTAGAATTTCTTTCTCTTTGGTCTTAAAATGTGATGGAAAACACATTAATTTCTTTCACTTATTTGAAAAACTCACCTAATCCCTATGATAGATTTAAGTTATGTTGACTAGGACAGGGAAAGGAAGTACTACCTGACATTTAGATTAATGGGGTGTTTATTAAGGGCAGGGTTATTCAGGAGAGATGTGAAGAGTTTAACATATCCTTAGTATTTATCACATTTTACACTATAAATATGGAAGTTAATAACACAATTTTCTGTTCCTGACCCTGTCCAGCTCCCTTTCAGTCTTGCTTATTTGAAATCATTCCTCAAATTATTAATGCATGACTTTCTCTTCAGCAGATCTCTCTTATTGCAAATGTGTTATTTACTTCCTTATTAGAAATTCCAAATAGACTCTCTGTAGGCTACAAGGCAGAGGTCAAACTCTTAACTACCTACCTTGACCCATCAGGGCTTTCAGCCTCATTGAACTCACCAGCCACCTCATGTTTCATGCTGTACTAATGAAACACTTCTGGGACTATTTTATATCTTCACACTCTTAATACTTGTTTCGACTTCATAAAATATTTTTTTCTCAGAAAATTTTTTCTGAATCTCATTTGGGCTAAGTACCCTTACTTTGTGCTTTCACAGGACCCTGAGCATCCTACTGTCAAGATAACAGCATTGTTGTGGCCTCAGAGTGGATTTGATCTTACTCTTCCCTTTAATATGTGGATAACTGTAACCTCCTTAAAATTCTTCCTCTCATAGCAAAAACAGGATATATATAATAATCATAGAACTTATTTCACAGATAAGTTGTTAGTGGGTTAATATTTGTTAATAACTTTAGTATAGTGCCTTGGCCTCTGTAAATATGTAATAGATATTTTAGGGATAATATTTTAATAGCATTGTCATTTCTGTGTTAGCAATGTGGGAACAGTTGTTGTTATAGCATCTTTTGCATTATTCCTTTAATATTGTTTGTGCTGTGAGCTTGTCTGTCTTCTAGATAGCTTGCTTCTTCAAGGCAGCAGTCATCTTGCACTTATCTCTGATTCATCAAGGATATGCATTGAGCTTGGTTCATTGTAGAAAGTCAACACATGCTAAATGCTCACTACACTTTAAATTATAGCACTCTAGGGTTTTTAGAAGGGATAAGTGAGTGAAATATTTCTCCATAGGCTTGAGGACCTCAGGATGTATTCATATACCTTTCCAGTTTTTACAGCGTGGCCTGTAGTGACCATTTCTGATGTCTTTGGCAGCTATACTCTGCTCTTTCTGCACTGATCAGACAGACTCAAGGAACTTCCCATCTTTAGCATTGAGACGGTACCTAGAATAAAATTTTGAAAAGAAGATACTTAAACATGTAACTCTCATTTTTTTAAGTGTAGAATTAAATAATATGACCATTTCATTGCTTTTCATTATTTTTGAGACAGGGTCTTACTGTGTAGCTCCAGGTAGCTTTGAACTCACTATGTAGTCCAGGCTGGCCTTGAACTCTCAGCAATCCTCCTGTCTCAGCCTCCCAGGTGCAGGTATTACAAGCATGTGCCACCATTCCCAGGTATAACTGTTTTATTGGATGGAGCTATTGCTACTATTATTTTATGTCTTTAATTCTGAAAGAGGAATAACAGACTGTCAATCTTTTCTATGATGTTTTCTTAATTTCAAATGTGAATAGAAATATATTTCTAAATTTTTGTCTTTGAGGATTTAGAAGATTGCAAATGTTTTACTTTTACAGTGTCAATGTTATTCAGTAGAGTAAATGTTTCTTTGACTGTAACTTTTAGTAGCTTATCTTTAATATTTCTGTTTCTTTAGCCAAGATAAAGGAGGTCTTTATAAGTAAATAATTTTTTCTTTTAATCTTGGCAGAATCTTTCAGTTCTGTTGACATGAACATAGGGTTTTAAATTTAAAACTAACATTGCAAGATATGAATGGAGATAAACTACAAAATTCTATTACCCAAAACTTCTACAAGATTGATGTATTTTAGTTATTATTAATATTTCCATGTCTTTTCTTATAGTTTATTTTTCATTGCTTAATGCTTCATTTTTCTTGTTTTTCTCTGGAAAAGCATTCAGCATATAATATTGCAACAGCCAACCTTTGATGCATATGTATAGCATCTCATTTTTCACATGGTGATTGCTACCAGAGTTTTAAGGCTAAAACCCTGGCTCGTGGGGTCCTGACAGACCAGAATAGGCCATCCATCCAGTAACACCAATCAAGGAAATGAGAAGATGTGAAGAGCAGAAAAGGAGCTTTCATCAGCATGGCTATGCAGGGAAGCACAGATAAACAGGTCCAAGGTATGTCTTCAGAGGACTAACAGAAAATTTTGGAGTTTTAGAAAGGGGTAACAAAAGCCAAGTGTAGGAATTTGTGTAGCTGAGGAGTCTGCATAGCTGATAGCATAGGTAATCCTGATCAAATTGTGTTCTGGTTGATTGATATCTCAGGAGAGTCATCCGAAACTGTGGGAAAATTCAGGTTGTTTTAGCAAGTTTTATTATGTGGATTCATCTGTATCTTTTTCAGTGTTGACAGAGTCTGGAATTTTCTCCAATAACTAAGAATCTGTTGCTCTTCCTGGTAGGGGGTTGTGTTATTGTTCAGATCAAAAATATCCCAAAAGGGCTCATGAACTCATAGGCAGGGCTTTTGCAATGTGATCGAATCATGGAGGCAATATAGCTGACACGCTGTTAGGAAGTGGGGTCCAGTGAGAAGGGGTTGGTCCACTGAGGTGTGGTCTGAAAGGGTGTACTTCTCTTCCTGGCTCTGCACTTTTCTATCTGCTTCCTGGAAACCATGCTATGAGCAGTTTTTCTCTGCCTAGACCCTTCCACAATGCCATTATTGTGTTTAAGCATCTGAGTATGGTCTGAAACTTCTTAAATGTAAGCCAAAATAAACTTCTTGTGGATGTTGGGTAGTGTCCCAACAAAGAGAAAGTGACAGAGGGGGTGGGGAGAGAAGGAATTTTTCTTGTGTCACTTTTTGTCAGTTGATTTCAGCTCCAAATAGTCCTTATGTGTAAATGTTTATGTGGGATATTGTTTGTGGACATATGGGAAGTTACTCCCTTGGAGAATTTGTCCATAGTAAGTAGTATTAATATATGGCACATATTTTGGAATATGGTGCATGTGCATGTGTGTGTGTGTGTGTGCATAAGCATATGTGATACACAGGAGGAATCCAAATGAAACTCAATACTTTGTAGTCAAGAAGGACATCCCCCCAAAAAATCCAAGCCAGTCTTTTTATATTATACCTACCATATAAGATATGCGTGAGTAATGTTTCAGAAGTTCTTGCCCTGTTCAGTCCTTTAAATTAAGATTTAAGAGTTCTAGGAAAGATCTTAATTTAATCAATTCTCTCTCTCATTTATATGGATTGATTTAAAAAAGGCAGGAAGGGGATTTATTGTGTGCTGTGGAGAGAACAACTTGTACTAATCTTCTGTTTCAAAAGACTCTTGCCTTTAATTAAAAGCAAGATAGCCTCATTGTCGGCCTGGTTGTATATTATTGATGTTTCTAAGGATTGTAACTTGACTGGTCACACTGTAACACAGAGTTCCTTGACTTGGGTGATCTCAGGGTTTCATCTAAATAGGAAGATGGAAGAGGTTGCTTTAGTCTCAGTACCTAAGCAGGATCCTGGGTTATTTCGTAACCCTTTGTCTTGTATATCAGAAAATCTATTTTTCTCAAAGTTATGATAGAAATGGAGCCTCTTATTGAATATCTTTTTCATCAAGAAGTTAGTCTTTATTACTGGGTATGCTCTATTATTTTACCTTGCTTATGTAGACTAATAATATGAATTGACACTTTTTTTGATAGACTTCTAATGTATTTACTTCAAGTAGTACCCAAACATGATATCTGAACCTAAATATCTTTTTTAAAATTTTATTTTAAAGAGAATAAAACCAAACAAAATGAAGCAGAATAAAGCCAATCAAAGCAGAACAATGAAAGCAATACAGGACTTCAAAATAAGATAGTAGGAAATCTACGATAGCTACCATGATAAACCTTGTTATCTTCAAAATAACTGCCCAAACCATCAGGCATAATAGAATCAAAGAAAACAAAATGGAATGAAACCAAACCAAACGAAACAATAAAAATGATACAGGACTGCAAAACAAGATAATAGAAAATTAACAATAGATATCAACTTCCAATTTTAGATGTTTCCTCCCCTTTCACCTTCACAATATCTATTTGTACATTTTGGATCCCATTAACTCCTTTGGTTTTTTTATACTAGGGAGATAGCACAATATTCACCCATGTGGATCCAAATCATTTCACTCAAGAGCATGATCTCTAGTTGTATCCATTTACTTACAAGAGCCTTGAGATTATCCTTATTTATAACTGAGTAGCTTTCCCTTGTATAAAAATACGATATCTTATGCATTCAGTGGTTGATGGGCAAGTTATCTCTGCTTTTTTCTAGGTCCACATCACATGGAGCATTGTTTTCTCTCCTCTTACCTTTAGTCCATGAATTTCTTTTTGAGTCAGATGTGTTTCTTGTATAGAGCATATTGATGGATCATGTCTCCTGATCCACTCTGCCTGTGTTTCTTTTTATTGATGAATTGAAGCCATCTATATTTTTTTTGTGGCACAAGGCCATCTATACTAATGGCTATGACCAACATGCTCTGTCTAATCTTTGCCATGCCATCCTTCTGCCTTTGACCCCCCACTTTTCCCCTCCATCCAATTGCCTGCCCTGCTTGGCGATCCTCCTCTACTGCTGTTCCTGGAACTGTGGTCATCTTTGTCTTTCTCTAGAATATCCTTTAACATTCTTTGTAGGGTTGGTTTGGTGGCCATGAATTCCTTCAGTTGTTCTTTATCATGGAAGTATGTTATTTCTCCATTAATTTTGAAAGATAGTTTTTCAGGATACATCAATCTGGGTTGGAAGTTGTTTTCTTTCAGGATTTGAAACACCTCACTCTGAGCTTTCCTTGACTTAATGGTTTGTGTTGAGAAGTCTGCTGTCATTCAGATGGGTTTTCCTTTAGAGATGATCTGTCTTTTTTCTCTAACAGCTTTCAATATTCTGTTCTTGTGCTGAATTTCTGGAATCTTGATTATTATATGTGTGGGTGTAGACTTGTTTTGGTTATGGCTATTTGGAGTTCTATATGCTTTACTTCTCTGTATGTCAGTTCCTTTTTCCTTGCTTGGGAAGTATTTTGCTATTACTTCTGTATATAGTCTTTTTATGTCATTTGTATTGACCTCTGCTTTTTGGCTGACACCTATCATTCTTAAATTATTTTTCTTTGAGTTCTCTTGCAACCATTGAATTGTTATTTCCTGGTTCCTTGTTATTTTTAAGAGATATGTCCTTTCTTGATCACTAGTTGCAATCTTGTCTTCAAGGTCTGAAAGTCTATCTTCAGCTTGTTTCAAGCAGTTTTGCCAGCTTTCAATGGCTTTTTTAATTTCCTAGATCTCAATGAATTTGTTTCATGCATTGTAGTTCTTCTCTGTATTGTTTATTCAAGGTTTCCATCATTTTTCTATGCTTCTGTTTTTTATCTGTGTCTTCTTTAGATATGCTCAGTATTCATTTCAGTATGTTTGTCATTACTTCTTTTAACTGAGGTATTATTTCTGATCTTATTACTTTTACAGCCTCATGAAGTTGTTTCTTTACTTCAGTTGCTATCTTTTCAGAAATTTCAGGTATGCGACTTCCAATTTATTCCTTTTCTGGGTCTCCTGGACTAGTTCTGGGTGGGCTGGAGGTCTGAGATTGCCTTTTGCTCCTTCTTTTTGACATTTTCCTGGGTTCCTCTGGATGAGCTAGTTGTGAGATCCTAGGTGATTCCCATGTTGGTTGCCTGTCCACAGTGTAGGGAAATGGGTTAGATACCTGGGTTTCTCTTAATCTGGGTTCCTGTGGAGGTGGTGGGGCATGGGGCAGGCTTCTCCAGACACATGTGGGTACACAAAGGCTCCTCACACAGGAAAAGACAGGCACACAGGAGCTTGGCTGAGTGGTTCTGGGCAGGACAGCCTACTGGTTCTGATGGCAGCTTGTGGGCTCTTGGGGGCATCTATGTTCAGTGTCTTCTGCTGTTTACAGTTCTGTGATAACGTCCATGTTACATCCCAGAGATGTGCTTGGTATGGAGTTGATCTTGGCCTCTGGATATGGGGTCTTGGACTGATTTTCTGTTGGTGGAGTTCCCTGGAGTCCAAATGCTGTCTCTTCACTGCTGCTTCAAATGCTTTCACGTTAATGACCTCACTAATTATTTCACCCTCCAGAGGTGTATGTGCATCTGTGTGCCATGCTGCTGTCCTTGGTCTTGGGGCTCCTGTAGATCTTACACTCTTGTAGCTGGCCCACTCCCTGGAAAGAAATGGAGGAGGCCTAGATCGTTGACTCACTGTATTCCTGCCAGCTTGCCCTCCAAGATATAATGGAAAGGTGCAAAACCCAAACTCACCATCTTCCAGCCAGCCTGCCCTCCAGGATGTAATCCGAATGTAAATATCTTAAGTACTATGTTCAATTTTTTTCCCCAAGCAAAGATGTGGCCTTATTATTTTGGAATTTTTCCTTTGGGATTATGAAAAAAGTCTATAATATGTTTGCCATGTGGCAGACCAACTGATTCTAAAATTTTAAAAAAGGAACTAGAATAGTAAACATAGTACAAAATTGAACTCTATTATTCTTTTGAAAAATTAGTTCAGAGCATTCAAATTATCCAATTGTAAGGCCACTAAAGAGCTATATTAATGAAACAATGTCAACATAAGACTATAGCCAAAGAATAGACACACAAATCAGTGAAACAGAAGAGCAAACTGAGAAATAAACTTCCACAAAAACTCATAGAATTTTGACAAAGGAACAGAAACAAATGGAGTAATTGCATATTTATATCCAAATGCATGAACTTCAACATTTAATGTACAACTTTTATAAAAATGAACTAAAAATGGGCATTGACTTAAATGCAAAGCAAAGCTGTAAGACATTTAGAGGAAAATTTAGGTGATGATTTGAGTTTGCTTGAGCATAAAAAAGTTTTTAGATAAAACATCAAAAATCCTACCTAGGGTTGGGGATGTAACTCAGCAGTAGTGCCCTTGCCTAGCATGTGTGACACACCAGGTTGTATTTGATCTTGAGCATTTGAGGAAAACAGAGTGCTATCCATAAAATAAAATTTGAAATATTTCACTTTATCAAAAATTACTACTGTGTAGAGGACACTGCTGATAAAACAAAAAGTTATTGTTTCAGTAAATATTGGCAGATCTCATATCCCTTAAAATACTCTTCTCTTGATTATTTGAGTCTCACAGTTCTATGAAAACAAACAAGTAAGTTTTTTAAATGAGCTAAAGATTTGAACAGACACATTAACCAAATGATCAAGTTTAATATCACTAGTTGTAATAATGTATATTATTTATTTCCCAGAATCATACCACAAATATCCTATCCTATTGTTATATTTGTCCCCAAAATTCATAACATCACTCTAATAGTGAAATATGTGACACAAACCCAAAATTGAAGAATTTTATAAAAGTGTTCTGAAAATTTCTCTTTAAATGTACCAAAGTCAAAACAAGAAGAATCTCAGTAACTATTACAGATTTAAGGAGAGTGGTGACAGTTAAAGGAAATTTATGATCCCAGAATGGACAAAAACACAGTAATGATGATACTAATAAAAAGCAAATAAAATCCCTAGTTTAAAAAGTAGTAGTTTGTTAATTTTATGTTTCAAGTTGACTATACTAAGAGATGCTCTGATATTTGGTAATACATTTCTGTCTATATTTACTAGGATGTTTATTAAAGACAGTAGCATTTGAATCAATAAACATTAAAAATTTTTTGCCCTCATCAATGTTGGAAAGCATCATCCAAGCCATCTAAGGTCCAACTAGAAACAAAACAGCAGAGCAGAGGTGAATTATCTCTCTGCTTTCGTACTGGGACAATTGTCTTTTGCTTGTGTATCAGAGCTCTTGCTTCTCAGGCTGTCCAACTCTGAGACTCACACCAGCAACCTCTCAGGTTCTCAAGCCTTTTCCTCAGAATCAGAAATGCATTTCTAGCTATGCTGGATCTCAGACTTTTGACTTGCATTGAATTATTCCATTGACTTTCCTGGTTATCCAGATTCTAAGTAATGTATTGTGACCTGGACTTCTTGTCTTCCATAAATGCATGAGGCAATTTCTGAAATAAATATCCTCCTATAAATACCTTATTGGTTCTGTTTCTTTGCAGAACCCCAACTAACACAATGTGTACCAATGTAAATTTGTTAATTTTTATCATCAAAAATTTTTTGAGAGATTCTAGCCGAAGGATATAGGGAAAACTTTTTTTTTCTATTTTTGCAACTCTTCTTTAATTTTAAAATATTTTAAATCAAAAAGTCAGTTATATGTGAAATTGTATTCATTATAATTCAAGTGAGCCATTGAAATGTTATAATTTTAAAAGGGCAATAAGGTATCTAGGAAATTTCAGATGAATTACTATAAATAATAGGAAAATCAGGTTTGAGTAGGGAGCAGAAATTTTGGGAGACAATACTCTAGCGATAAACTGAATCAATACAATATCTGTAACAGAGCTTAGAAAAAATATACAGATATGATAAGTCCATAAAGTAGAAAATTTATTTAGAATTTATGCTAAAACTATCCCTTTTGTGGCCCACAGGAGTCACAGCGTGGGACCCATAGAGTAGAAAGTGTAATTCTAGAACAGTTCTTTTGTAGGGAGACAATCTATACAGTCATTAGTCTCTACCTGACCCTTGCAGGTGATATGTCATATTGCCAAATTAGAAGTCAAAAGATTCCGGCAATGGTCATGGGATAAGAAATTTTATAAATATCTTATTTAAATTTGCAAAGTTGATCAATCAGAACAGTAATGAAACTATTAGGAGGTGTAATGAAAAGAAAAAGATCATCTTTGTTTATCATATTGGAAAATCATATTCAAAATATGCAGGTGATTACACAATGAAATTTTGATATAACCAAATTACATAGAAAAAGAAATTAACCACTCATTATGGATTATATCTAGATATCTCCCCAAATCCTCATACACTCATAGGTGAGACTTTTCTGGGTGGCTGGATCTAGGGTGTGTGAACATGGATTAAGGGTGGGTGATAATTGGATGAGCCTGTAGATTGGTTAGCTTTGTTCTGGGTAGGGGTAGTGGGAAGCCCCACACTGGGTATGGGTGGCACCAATCAAATAGGCTAGTGGCCTAGATGGAATATATGGGAGGAAAAAGAAAGCAGCCTTCTCTGCCATGACTATTTTTCCTCCAAACCCTTCTGCTATGCCACCCTGCCTTCGAGCTACCCTGCCTTGGAGCTTGCCTTGGACTGAAACTTCTACAAACTTTAAGCTAAAATAAACCTTTCTTTCTTTAACTTGTAAGTAACTAGTGATCCGTAA
>RJWT010024716.1:0-16396 GCA_004365215.1 Cuniculus paca | reverse complement strand
TGCCAGAAAAGAAAAAAAAAAAAAAAAAAAAAGAAAGCAGATGCCTTGAAGGCTAGAGTTCTGGTGTGTTTTAGTCACTGTTGTGTGCTGTGTATCATCCATATCCATGCCTGGCCCTTAGGAGATGAAGTATATGCTTAATAAATATGGAGTGGATGGTTGCATGGATAGATAGATGGATGGATTTATCATAGTTTACAGACAAATCTCAATCTCAGTCTTTACAGAAATCAACAAAACCATCATTATTTAGGCACCTGCTGTGTGTTGGTGTGGCATGGGAGGAAAAATGGACACGGCAGAGTTCTAGTGCTCAAGAAGCTAGTCTACAACATAGGTGTGGACCTATGAAGTATAAAAACACGTGGATACTTGACTTGGAGAATAGGGAAGTCTTGCTAAATAAGACTGGTTCTGAGATAGGTCTGGAAGAGGGTAGGGATTTGAACCAAGGGCAAGGAGGGAGATGTGATAGAAAACTTCTCTTTGTTCAGATTTCCCCTCCAGGCTTCACACTCATCTGCTCATCGACCCCTCAGAGGAGCCCCATGAAGAGGTACGTTCTTCTGTTTTTCACCCTGGGAATAACTGAGACTCAGAGAGGTCCAGTCGCCTACCCAGGGAACACTGCACATGTTTTGCAGTAGGAGCCTGTGTGCAAAGTCATTTCAACTTGGTCCAGGCCCTTTTCTTCTGACTCCACTGTTCCATCCCTGGAGGAGAGACCAGAATTGCTGGTGACTGCAGAGCCTGTTTCTAGAATTTCAGGTGCCATTTGGTGAAACGAGGCTGGTACAGTGACTGTGGAGGCTCCAGGATTCAAACCCAGGGATAGGTTTGGTGAAACCCACCTGCTGTGCGAGAGACGGAGGTGGTTTACAGGCATCTGAGATTCTAGGGTCTATTTCTCATCAGGGGGTGACACAGTAGAAGGTAGAGACATGGGTCAGGCCTTCAAAGACCATGCAGTGGAGAATGACAATTGCGTTAGCACAGGTTCTTCTTCTCCTTCCTCCTCTTCCTCTTCTTCCTTGTCTTCTTCATTAAGAGACGGTCAGAAGCTCCTTGCCTCTGTCATTTTCCTTGCCGCTGAGCCACAATGTCCAACGCTCATAATTTAAAGGAGGTGAAGTTAATTTGCAGCCCAAGAGGGCATGGTGGACAGGAAACAGTGAGTGGGGAAGCTGGGCCAGGAGGAGATCACACTTCCAGGTCACGTCCATTGAGCAGACCCCACCTCCTAAGCAAGTCACCCATAATACCCACACAGTCCAGTCACCATCCAAAGGTCCCGCCCATGATTTTGTGAGGCGTTCGGGGACATCTAGATATAAACCATAACATTACTCTTCCTGTTCCCTGCAGGGAGAAGCACTGTTTCCATGTAAATCATTTGTGGCCTAAGTGCCTCATTGTAACTGGAAAATGCACATTTAATAACAGAGTGATGCCCAAATGTCCTCCCTGATGGCCGTCAGGTGGACACCGGCCTGCTTGCTGCTTGGAGGAAGAGGTGCTTGGATGCAGCGCTTTTAGGACAGCGCAGTCATTGTCACTGTCTTTGCTTTGGCAGCGCTCTGAGCAGCAGCTCCCCAGGCTCGCCCATCCAAATGCAGCTGAGCACCCTGGTGCCTTGTAAATCATGGAGTCACAGCAGACCTGCAAGCTGGCTGTGTGACTTCACTTACTTACTTCTGCTAGCCTCAGTTTCTGCATCTATCAGATGGGCACAGTGTTACTTTCACCCTCATGAATTTAGAGTACGTTTTAAGCAAGTAAAGGCATGTAGAGCATGCTGTCCAGTATACAAGCTGGCCAGTGCACATGTGGCAGTATTTCAACTGAGATTTAAATAAAAATTTTTTAAAAGCCCCTTATTCACAGATGTAAGCCCCCTGTGCCTAGCGACTACCACAGTGGACATCACAGACACAGGGGTCGCTGTGTCATGGTAGAAAGTTCTGGACTGGGCTGGAATAAAGCACTAAGCACAGTGTCTGGCACACTATATGCTTTGCTAGTCCTTAATTTTATTTGCATTCATCTCTAAGGAAATAAGAGGAGGAATCCGTGTACTTGAAGCAGGACCCATTTCATCGTGACTTCCAACAAGTAACCCCTGCATGTACAAAAGAGAAAGGAAAGAAAGAAAGATGCGGAGTATGGTAAAAGCAGAGCTCTCTGCCTGTTAGGGCCCCTGGGGACAGACATGGGCTTGAGGGCTCCCGATCTGATCTCAGGGGAATCCCGAATTACAGGTGTTAACCTGATTAGCCCAAGCTTGGCTCCTCATTAATTGCCTGAAGTGGACAGGACAGTTTCCAGCAGTCAGCACAAATGGTTTCATGTTGACTCTGCCGCTTCCTGCTTAGTGGCCTCAGAAAGTTACTCTCCAAGTCAGGGTTTATTTTTTAAAAATTTTTGGCTTGAGACCCCTAGGGGTGGCTGCTGAGCTCCTGGGCCCCATCCCTAGGGTCCTTAACTCTCTAGGCCTGGGGCCCGGGATTCTGTATTTCTGCTGAGGTTCTCTGCCCTCTCAGACCACACCTGGAGCAGCCTCTTTTTGTAAACTTCTGTTTCTTCCTGGTTAGAGTTGTTTCCATGCCCAAAATTATTGTGATGATTGAGAAAACGATTTTATATGTAACGTTCACAGCCAGTGACATTGAAGATATTCAACAAATGGCATCTGTCGTTACTATTACCTATTTTCACTAATTATTCTTCTTACACTTACAAATTGGGATCTTCCAGAATCGCTTATATGTGAAAACTGGGCATGACCCACCATACGACTCTTTTATCATGAAATGACCAATTTGGGTTTAAACTAGTAAAGATCCTTCCAACCCAGATTCATGTGGGTCAGTGAAAGTGGGTATACCTCCAGGAGCAGAAATAGCGTCCTACTTGAGTCACCTCTTAAGAAAAAATAAATAAATAAAAGTTTATGATAAGAGATGGAGTTGGCTAACCCTGGAAATGAGACAGCTTCCAGTACTGTCACCTGTGTCCCTTTCCTATACACTTGCTGTATTCTTTTTCTGACTGGCTTCTTTTGCCACTGCCAGATCCATCCATTCTCTGCCCTCATCATTTTGGCTTGTGCAGGCTTCTTTTTGCTCACCGTAGTGCAGTTCCTCCCAGTCTCAGGGTGTCTTTGCATCCATCAACCATGCCTGCTACAACAGACTTAGAATTGCTTTTCCAATTCTTGAATGTAAGACGCACATTGATGGGGTCATCTTCTCCACTGGCAAGTTGCAAATCAAGCCTTTGACCAGATGGCTCCGATATGGGAGCCACATCTATTCAGCTGTATGAGTGAGCAGGGAGCAGTATCAGGACCTCCTGAGTAGGTGGGTGTAGACCATGAACACTTTCCTTAGAAGTGATGTGAGTTGGCAGGGACAACCGGTTTGGGTTTTGTGGTTTAGGGCCAACTGAATTGGAGGCAAAGCTGTAGCATGTTGAGTCAGGTCAAGCCCAGAATTCCTCTCCTGTCCACCCATGTGCAGTTGTCTTGAATTATTACAGGACCTCACTGGGAAGCATGATACCCACTGGGTCAAGTAGCTCTTCACAATGGTAACACCCTGTAGTAAAGAAGTCACATGGTTCTCTCTGAGTCCTAACAGCTCAGAAGGGCCCAGCCTGAGTAGCTGATGTCTAGGGACTGGGGGGACCAGTTACCTTCCTCCAGGTGACTGGTTTGAGCTATGCCTACAATGAGCCGTGTAAATTGAACTGCAGAGTGCCATGGCTGTAACCTAACTGAGTTTCTCTTGGTTCCCATGCATGCTTCAGTTATATCTTCAACAGCCAGCCAGGAAATTAACTGCTAATTCATTCCTCTTGCAGTCAGAGCCTGGAAGTGCTCACAGTATGTACCAGAAACCTGGGGACACATATTATCTTGCACGAGTGTCTGTAAAATTGCACCAGGGACCTTATTTAGGAATGTTCCCATTTGGATTTTTGTTCTGGGGTGTCCTTTGGCCACAGTACATAGTTTTTCTCTTCAGTACTCACTGTAACGTGGTCCACCCCCTGAGATATTACTGTTTAGCTTGCTAGTGTCTCCCCTTTCCCTTGCAGCATGATGTCTAGTCAGAGTTTCCACTCTGATTTTATGATCTGAGAGGGATGGGAGAGATCTATGAGGTCATTTTGTCTGTCCTCAGCCAGGGTAGGATTGATCCCTAATGGTGTAGTCAAGTATCTGGTCCAGTGTGATTTCAAATGACTCAAGTGATGAGGCCTCAGGATGCCCTGCCTCCCCTTGGGAAGCTATTCTGTAGCCTAATATCTCTCACTGTGTGATTTTTTTGTATGCATCTAATATTCAGAGTCCAACACAATATGCTTGTAAAGAACTAAGTCTGTTAAAGGCAGTTGTTCACCTAGAAATCTTCATATAATAGTCACCTCTGTTATAAATCTTGATCCAGTGTGGGAGTTAAGTGCACGTTACAACTAGACCAAGGGACTATTTATTCTAAAATGCAGGAATAGCCCCCAAAATAAGAATTAATGCTGAAAATCCACTCAGTCTGCCAGCAGTGTATGCACACAGCAACTGTTCTGTGTATAATATTTCACATAGCAATATGTGTTTTGCTTATGTAGTGCTAAATGCAAAAGCAGAAGCTTCTGCTATTGAATGCACTGCACAGAATTCATATCCTCCCTCTTTGAAATTACTGTGACAATTGCCCTCATTCTGCTCGCCAAGAAATGAGACCCTGGCTGGTGTCTTTCTTCCACTTGGGGCCTCTCTGTGGTCTTGGTCACTGTGGAGAGCACGGTGGGAGGCTGATTACTGCTGTTTGGAAGTTTTGGAGGCAGGGTGGAGAGGAGGAAGAAGGAATGAAAGAAAGGGAGGAGAAACAGGGCACAGAGTGGAGTATGGGGAACAGGAGAAGGAAATTAGGAATTAGCATACAGATGTCCATAAAGCAAGGACATGCAGAAAGATGGGAAGAAGAAAGAAAGAAATAGTGAATGAGATAAAGAAGGAAAAAGAAGTCATCAATTTGGGATCTATAGGCTCAGAAAAGACATTAATTTTATCAGTGCCAGGTGACCCCTAGAAGTGTTATCTTCTAGATCCTTCCTTCACTATAGGCATCTGGTTCTCAAAATGTGGCTCACCCACGAGCAACATCAGAAGCGTCACCTGGGAATTTGTTACAAATGCATATTCCTGGGCCCCACCCCAGATAGCTTGGACCAGAGATACCAGGGAGGAGGCACAGCCATCTGTGTTTGCACGATCCCTGCAGCACTTTCAATGCTAGGTCCTGGGCCACTGTTACATGTCATGGTTTTAGGAATCAGACTGTTTTTTGGAATGGCCCAACCAGAGGCATTTATATGTACAGGGGACTCTACCCACACTCCACGTGCCTTCTAGCTGTCTGTCTAACAGAGATAGAAGTGCGTTTGTAGAAACCACCTTGTCTGGCCAAGAGACAGGCTTCCCTCCTGAAACTCACCCAGAAAGCAAAGTTCTGTTCTGTTCTGTTCTTTTCTTTTCTTTTCTTTTCTTTTCTTTTCTTTTCTTTTCTTTTCTCTTCCCTTCTCTTCTTCTTCGTTCTTCATTCTTTTCTTGACTGTTCCTGGCACCACATGCTGACATATAGGTCCTGCATCTGAGCAGCCAGAGCCTGAGCCTTGCAAGTTAGGTGGAAGACCAGGACTTACCTCTCAGTTTTCCTTATTTTCTCCAGTTGACACCTCAGAGCCAATGAGAGAGTAGGGATCATTGAGGAATTTATTCTCATCTTTATTTTATCATTTAAAACACATTTTTCCAATGAGAGTGTTAATGACATAAAAGGTTATGCATTGACTATCAAAATCATCGCTGTTTCTTTTTCCATCCTGTTCATACCCTTCTCTTGTCCTTGCTCATGGTATAACAGCAAATCCAAGTTACTTTGAGTGGATATTGGGCGTGTGAATTCAGTATGTTCTCGATGTTTCTACAGCATAATTTCAATTTAAAATTTAAATCCTCGAATCCCCTCAAATCAGGTTTTAAGTTAAAGGCTTGTACTATCACAAGGGGAAGAATTGAAAGTATAAAAGACCTCATTCATTTTCAGTATGGGCTATAGTTGTTTAAGGATTTTTTTTTCTGTTGCTTGCTGATACATATTTATCACAGTTAAATGAACAATCATTCGGAGACAGATACCACTTTATGATGTTGCTTCTCCGGGCATCCTAATTGTGACTCTGCCTTGCCGTTTATGTTTTATCAGAATATATAGATATATACTTTATGAGGTTGGGTAATGAAGAGAGAGAGACCCCAATGAACATTTTTGCTAAGAGTAATGTTTAAGCTGGACAACGCTCGGTTAGTGTGGCCTCTATTACACAATACAAGGCAAGCAGTTCATAGCTCAATTAGACTTAACTTGCTTCATTTTTAGGCATTATGTTATTCTAAATTAACACTGTATTTCATATTCTCCAGGTCTGACTACTAACCACATTTTGGAACCTTCAGGGTTTATTATTTAGTAATCCCTGAAGCTCTCAAGTAGGCATTTTTAAATTCGTGCATTAGAACAGATTAAAAATTAGCTAGAGAGACACGTTCAACAGCTCACTCCCTTTCTTTTGCTAATTGTGCTAGAGGTGAAAAGGAAAATGCAAGTGGGCTCGGATCTGGATGGTGCCAGTGTATCTGCCACCTGGCAGGTCATTGTGCTCACTGTCGCAGACATTGGGGTTATTTAAATTAGTGAATAAGTTTAAAATCTCTGTAGAAGGTCACAATGCTAACATTCCAGCATAGAGACTAGGATTTTTTTTTTTAACTTTTGAATGTTTTCCTCCACAGGAATGCATTTTGCATGTAAACTGGAAAGAAATGTGAGGCACCACAGATAAAAGCGACAAGATACACAAATGTTTTCCAAGTCTTGACTAATTAAGCCCTAGAAAGCCCATTTTTATGTTTTGTTGCCTCATCTGTAACCTTGCTTGTTAATCAGAAATAGGAAGATTTTTCCAAAACTCTTAATTCACAAAGATCATTCATAATGAGTCATTATAACAGTTGCTATTTTCTTTCTCTTTTTAAAAGCAGATTCTTACAAATCTGACTTTTCTGGGTCCCCATGCGCTAACTCACTCCGTTCTGTCATTTCTGCCTCTCTGGCATCTAAAATTGCCACATGCCGAGAAGGGAAGACGCTGCTGTCATTGCACAAACTTTAAAGCGCTCACGCGTGCCCTCCTCGGGGAGTCCGCTGTCCTGTTTGTCCTGTTCCCGTCCTGCGTCCCTTTTCTACTTTACGCTGCTTCTGAACCAGGCGTGATTGTGCCCTCAGAGAATGCGTGAGAATATCTGGAGACCATATTGGTTGTCAGGACATGGAGAAGTGGCAGGGAAATGGGGGTGCCCCTGGCATCTGTGTGGGTGGAGGCCACCAGGCTCCCTCACTCCCGCCCCATCATTACCATTGTCCTGAACGTCAGCAGTGACCCTGCAGAGAAACCCTGTTCAAGGCACATCTAACTACTTCACTTTTTACCAAACTGTGCTTGCTGTGTGCTGTGCTATCTGCTTGCCTAGCATTCCCTTTGCTAATTCCTGCTCGTGCTGCCCCAGGACCCCAAGTCCTCGTATCTCCTTAACACACCTGTGCTGTATGCCAGAGTGTCCTGATCAACTTTGTCCTCCCTTCTCTCCCCTCCCCCACCAGACTCCTTGGCCAAGCCAGTTAGACTTCTCGGAGCCCTGTTTTCAGCTAGACGTTGCCTTTGCCCTTGGTCCTTTTGGGGTCTTCAAAGTCCATCCTTAGCAAAAGCCTTCTTAAGTCAGTTTAGAGAGAAACCCGCCCTTGATATCTGATTGCTCTGGTCTGCCTTCAGCAAGAATCCTGTGAAATGGGCAAAGCTGGAGTACCCCTACCCTCGATGTCTCCTACTATTGATTTTCCACCCACTGACCTTGGCCCCCAACTCTGCTCCTTGCCTCTACATCCCTAGCTGTATTTACTGTACTCAGAGTTGAGCCCTGCGTCTCTTCCCTATTGCAATAATCCTGAGTAGCATATTCCTGACTATTTTAACAAATGTGAGAATCACTTTTTTCCTTTAAGACTGTCCACTACATGGCAAATCTTTTAGGGCCAGCATCATTGGTCGTCTAGGGCCAGATACAGAATGCACGCAGTGATCACGTAAGGAATGCTTGTTGACCGACGACAGGGAAGCACTGAGTAGAAATCAGATGCTTACATCAGTATATTCATAGCCCCAAACTCACAAGGGCACTCTTGACCTGCTTCTTCATCTTTTCCTTCCATCTAGGCATTTTCTAGCTGTAGCATGGGTGCATGTATAAATAAACTTCAGCCTTTAAGTCGCTGAATTATTCAGGTGCTGCCAGTGATTCATTATAGACGCTGTAGTAGAAAGTACCACAGGCACGAACATTGCAAGAGCACCCGTCAGCTCTGCAGGGTGACTGGACGTGCTCTTTTAGTGCTACATTGGTCCTTGGGGGCTTTTACATATCACAGGTGGCCAAAGCCCTTGTGTTCAGGCTTCTGTGGGCCTCGTCTGTTGTGCATACAAGCAAGCACCGATCTGTAGGTCCAACACCATTCCTCAGTCCCCTTCAGTAGTCCTCAATGAGCAGACACACCCGCTATGTCTTCACTAATGGGCTCTGACTTCATAAAAAGTACTAACGACTTTTTTTGAAAGTAAGAGTGCTTTGAATACAAGTCGTTATTGCTTTAGAAGTTCATAAAAGCGAGTTTCCTATTTCCCTCAACGTTTGAACAGGGAGAGGGGGGAGTAAACGTGCACCCTGGGCCTAGAAATCTGGCTGTTTTGCTGTAGTTTGTGACTCCAGATTTTACAGCCCCTGGTAGCATGAGGAACGCCTGGTGCTCAGTCCTTTCCCATGGTGCCGCATTCTTTTCTTTGAAAAGAATTGCAGTCACTCACTTGGTTCACAAAATAGCTTTATCACATGACAGAGATGACAAGGACCACAACCCTTACCAAGGCCCAGAGCCACCTTACAAAGCATCATCTCCTGGAACCCTCGCAGCAGCCCTGGGACAGAGTTGTGATTAGCTCCCAGCCTACAGATGAGGAGACCCGTGTGTCAGGAAGAGAGTGGGGTGAACTTGAACCCTGGATGGTCTGACCTCAGAGCTTTCACATGGTCCATGACTCTCATTCAGAATTGTAAATGGGGGAGAAGTAACAATTTTTGTCCTCCAAGAAGTTTTTGAATATTTGAAAGATTTTCTTAAAGGGCATGAGAAAGCTTTCCTTGTCCCAATGCTGCGGTCCTCACCAAGGCAAGCATTGCCTTTAAGGAGATTTGTTTTCATCAATTCCTTTGTTTATAAGGAAGCACAATACAGCAGTACCCACACAAAGGGAATTGCACCTGACTGATGTCTGTTCACTAACAGTGCCTGCCTTGGGGCTCCAAGACAGGTAGGGAACTCTTCCAGGGGACACCTGTAGGTTTATAGCAGTTCTTCTCTTTCTTCAAGGACCATATGCATGAACCTTGCCTCCCACCCGCTGTGTGCACAAAGCTTACAATTGAGGAAGCTATAAGTTAAAGGACTCAAATTGCCTATGAATTTCTGTGAATATGTTACTTATGGTCCCCCTGAAATGATGGGAAGACCATCTTAACTTCGTGCTTCTTTTGTGTTTGTTGTTTGTTTGTTTGACACAGAGTCTGGCCGTGTAGTCCATGACTGTCCTTAAATTCACCATGTAGCCCTGATGGCCTTCTAAGGCAGCATCCTCCTGCCTCAGCCTTCAGCAATCTAAAGGCAGAAATTACATGCCACTCACCGCCCCCGTCCAACACTCAACTCTTCCACTTCCTACCACTTAAACAGGCCCATGGGTATTCCTACTTTTCCCATCCCCAGTTTTCCCTGGTAAAGTTCCAATGTCAGAGTTTTATTAGAAATCACAGTAAACCAAAGTCTATTTTCCTAAGGAGTCAGCTTTTTTTGGTGAGAAAAGGGGTTGTTTACAGTAAAAACCTACACACACTTTAGAGTGTAGGGCCTCCTTTGCATGATGTTTTAGAGAGAGAAGATGAGTCTTTCAGTACTTTCTCCCCCCGGGGAAACCTTTATTAGAAGGGATGTGTCCATAGGAGAGTTTGAGAGGCCGGCAAATGGACATCACATTATTCATTTTTATTTGCCACCTCAAGCTTGTCAGCACCGTTTTAGACTGCTCTCCTCTGAAGGTTCCGCAAGATACTTGTAAATGCACAATCCTTCGTTGCAGATGATATGTATGTTAAAGGCAATTATTTACTCCCTTTTGGGGTTTCCAACTCAGATGTTGACTGCCTTTTTGGTTTTGTGGCTGAGCACTGTTAACTGTCCAAAGAGCACGCTCCCCATGCCCCTCTACCCCTCCATGTACCTTGGGGATCCACCTCTATATTCTTGTTAATTTTTCACTTGTTTCCTTTATCTCTGCTAAGTTTCATTGCAAAACTATGCTTCCTTCCCCATCTGCTTCACTTGCTCATGTTTTAGCCCCATTTTTCAGATTCTCTTTTTTCCCAAGTGATCTCTAACTGGGGTGATACCTCCACGGTAACAGAAATGGTCATCTTGGTTGAAATGTACAGAGATTCAAATAGGTTTCGAGAAGTATCCCAGCTGCTATTCTAGAGAACCTGGTGCACGCTGGGGGACCTTCGGCAGTGTGAGAGACATTTTTGGTTGATACCAAAAGGACAGTGCAGGGGTGAGGACATGGCCATTGGCTTCAGTAGGTAAAGGGCAGTGATGCTGGTAAATGTACCCCCACGCACACGGCAGCCCCACAGCAGAGGACTATCTGACCCCGAATAGCAACACCACCTACACTGCTAAATTCTCAAGTGGAGAAGATCTTATTTCATTCTTCTCTTCACCCCTCAAAGTATTAATCAGCCCATGATTGCCTTCTCTTTCCACTCAAAAGGTGTGGTTTAAGACACTCAAAGTTAAACCCTGCAGTGTCGGAAGCAGGCATCAGGGCTCAGTGATCTGCAGCTGTCCTCTTCCCAGCTGACAGGGAGGTGACCCCACATGAAAGCATCAGGCTTTAGAGACATTTTAGAAGGGGGAGGTCCAAGGCCTGAGAGCGCTGTCCTGCGCGCGAGCTGGGACCAGTCTCCTGTGCTTCTGCAGAGGCTGTTTTCTTCTCTCTCCTCACACAATGCCCTTCACTCTGTCAAGCCAGAAGCAGCCTTCGCCCAGAAATGTTAGACAACACGTCAGTCTTGCTTTTCGTTGCTTTGCTCCCAAATCTATTTGAAATTCAGTGCAAAGCCATAAATTCCACTTTGCTTCTGGTAGCAGCCTGCATGGTGTATATATTGAGCATTAGAAAAACAGTAAATCCAGCCCATTTATTCACATTAACCGGCAAAGGCATCCTGCGTGGCCACGTAAGTGCTGGAAATTACTGACATGGCCTTCTAGAGCATGAAAAGAAGGAAGCATATGGCAGAATTCATATGTGCACAGATTGCTTTTTCTCATAAGAATGCTTTATTAGAATACCAGCCATTATAGCTCACTGCAGGTACTCTTCGTGGTCTTGGTTAAGCCCCGAATCACCCCCCCACTTCTGCCTGCATTCTGCCCTGTCTCTTCACCCCGACTCCTTGCTGTTGCTAAATGGCCTACTTAAATCTTGAGGTGGGTCCTTCAGTTTCCCATAAATTAATAACACATCCATGAATATTTCCAGGCCGATCTTAGAAGTCCCAGTCTGTTCCAATACGAAGACCATAAAGACAGGGAATAGATAAAGCAAACTCCTCCTTTCAAATGCTCTCCCAATAAGAAGGAAGATATTATTAATCTAGACTGCCTGCTACTTTCATTTACTGTGTTGCTGCTCACGGGATTACAGGCACAAAAGCTTCGTAAGTTGCAAGTGAAATATGAATATTTGTTGTCAAACTGCTGTTAAGCTTTGTAAGTCCTGCTCGCATTAGTTCCACGGTACTGTTGTATTACTGTGGTATTTATATGCGTAGGCATTCACATGTTCTAGGCTTGGGGAGCAGAGCATCCTCCCTTCTCTCATTCCCTTTTAATTCTCTGTGTCCTTCCTGGCTTAACAAGCAGGAAACAGGAAATCAAACAGCTGGTGACTGAGTTTCCGTCCATCTTTCTGGGTCTGCTGTGCCTCTGTGCTTTGATGAGGGGGCACGCAGATGTCCTTGTATGGGATCAGAGTTGCCTGTCTTTCATGATAGAGGTGGGTCATAGGGTGTTTAACTGACTTCATCAGATAGTAGCACGCAGGTCCCACCTGTGAGGCATCGGCCTGCCAACAAGGGCTCAGGGGACTGGATCAGAGGCGGCAGAGGCAAGCTGGAAAGGCAGGCTTTGTGGAAAGCAGCCAAGGTCGCAGTGGGAAAGCACAGAATGTATTCCAAGTCAGAGGGGCCCTGCATGAATGGGCCAAAGTCATGAGGGACCAAGTCGTTGACCAAAAGAACCGAGAGCCAAGAGCCTGACCAAAATAACATAATGTAACACAACACAACGCAGCGCCATCAGTCACTGGTCAGATGTCAAATATTTTAGGTCCCAGCAGTGTACAGCAGGTGCAGCGGGGAGGGTAGCTGTGGTCTTGTACGGGGCTGCACTGAGTTAGACCAGTGGTTCTCAAAGCAAGGTCCCTAGATCATCACTTGGGAATTTGTTGGAGATCCAGGTTCTGGCCCATCTCCCTGGCCTCCTTGGTGAAATCCATTTGACTTCTGCCTGCAGTGTGACCTAGGAAGTCCCCTTGTGATTGTGAGGCAGAGTGAAATGTGGGCTGCAGCAGGGGAGGCAGGGGACATCCTAGAGAGAACTGAGGGGTGCGAACTAGAAATGCAGGGTCCTGGGGCAACTTTCTAGACAGACAGGGCTGAGTATGCCTGTTGTTTCCACCTCACAGGGATTTTCTAGAACTGCTGCTGGTCACAGTGGCAAGAACTGAGACCTGCGTTATCCTTACCATGCACAGGCCAGTGTGCAAAGCCGTGTCAGACGCTGCTTTGTCTGTGACAGCAATCTCTGCAGTAGGCATTCTGACGACCTCAGTTTAGAGTGGGAGAAGCTGGAAAGATCAGTGATTTGCAGAAAGTCATGCTAGTAGGCGGGAACCACTACCTGTCTCTCCCTTCTCAGAGCTGACGTTCAGTACTCAGCAGCTACTCTTCACTAAGTCAAGAGAAAGGGTGTGTTTGCAAGGACTTTGTGGTATGTAAATGCTCCAGAGGTAATAAAGCAGCTTACTTCGGGCACCGTGTGCATGTGTGCATTTGTCTTCACATGTGTTTGATTCATTCCTACATCCGTATCTTTCCCTGAGGTTTCTCTGGCAGGAGAGTCTTTGACCCAGGGTGGCCCCTTATCAAAAGGATTCACAGTCTAAACTGGGTCAAGTCAAGGAGTTTGGGTCTGTCTTCAGGCGCTGCTGACAGTAAAACCTTAAACTGGTTCTACAGTCCTTTCACTTAGGTTTATTACTGACCCCATAAACATGCAGAGGAAGAAGATGAGAGATAGAGATTGTTAATGGGATTTTTATCAAATGTTTTTTCTAGCCTTTGTCAATGGGGAGAAAAGCATGTCAAGAGATTTAGCCTGGCTTTAAAAATTAAAATTCATTTTATTCACATTACAGATTTCAAATCCTAACTCTACTTTTAAGCTTTTAAGTCCAACTTACAGTTCTCATTCTGCTTACAAACTTGACAAATTTTCACAGTCATTTTTGAGGAGTTCAAGAATGTTTCATCTCATTTGTGAAAGTAGGTAAAGGTCTTTAAAATATTAAGCTACAGTTATAAATTTAGCGTTTGATTTTTTGCCCAAGGACTTTTACTAACAAACTTCCTAAGAATGTACTTTTATATATCTTATAAATTTAATTTTAAATATGATGAAACTTAAGCTTTCTTACTCTTCTGACACTTTTATAAATGTAGTAGTATTTCAGCCACAGTTCTGTAGTGATTACCATTTATACGTTTAAAATGGAAACTATAAGGCTAACGTAATACTCTAGAAAATGGGTTCACAAACTTTTTCTGTGGAATGTCAGAAAATACACATTCCCAGACTTGCAGTTCAGATGGTCCCAGCTATTCAATTTTGCATTTTTATGGACATAAATGGACATAATGAATCGATTATCAGCTTTGTCTCAAAAAACCATTATTTCTAAAAACAAGTATGGGACCACAGTTAGCCCACCAGCCATCCCTTGCCAACCTCTGCTTCACAAGGCCAGACTCAAACATTACAAGTTCCAGGGCTGGGAGTGTAGTTCAGTGGTAGAGCCCTTGTGGAGCATGTATTCAGTCTATGAGTTTGATCCCGAGCACTAGGGTTTGGGGAAGTTCGTGAAATTCATCTATGGGAAGATGTGAGTACACAGTAGCATCATTTTTCCCCTTTGAGTATCTCAATGTCTTTACATTTAATTCTAATGTAAAAAGTAGAATTTTATGTTTAGTTCAGATACAGACTGTCTGGGTTTAGATTGAGGCTGTGCTACGTGTAGCTGTGTGACCTTGGGCAAATAACAAAGTTTGATGCTTTTTCTCCTCATCTTTGAGAAGAGAATGAGTACTTATCTTACAGGCTAGTTGCAAGAGTGACATATCTTACTATATAGAAGTCTTCCTAATTTAAATGGTGTCCATGCACTAAGGAAACAGTGATTATGCCAGACAACGCCAGGGTCCCTTTGACATGTAATTCAGGTCTACCCCCTCTGCGTTGTTTCCTAACAACCAGGGAGGGTTCGGGCTGAGGTGTAAACTTATCTCCCACAGATACCTGGACTTCTAGGATAACTGCCATTGTGTCATCTTGTTGATCATGGCACGTTTGAGACCAGCCTGGGGAACTTAGTGAGATCTTGTGTCAGAATAAATCAAAAGGGCGGGGGTTGTAGGTCGGTGGCAGAATGTTTGCCTGCCATACACAGGACACTTACTGCAATCCAGGGCCTGCAACAACAGTAACAACAAAAAGAAGGAAGAGGAGGAAGAAGAAGCAGAGGGAGAAGGAGAAGAAATAGGAGAAGAAGAAAAAGGAAGAGGAAAGATGTCACGAACCTGGAAAGAGACCACATCATCATTCAAAGGTCACCTGCTGTTCTACAGCAGTTCCTCACTGGGCTGCTGCTTTGTCCTCACGTGCTGTCTCTCTTGTGGCATTTCCGAGCCTGCAGTGGCCCAGCCGCATCCACCCTGTGGTCACCCTGACCATGGTCTCAAGAAGTAGCTGGAGAGGCGGCCATTGCTAGCGAGGCGCTTGCACACAGCCGGCGCTTAATGAGTATTTATTGAACGATTGCCACCTAATGAAAGCAAGTAAACAACACAACACCCAGAGGATTGAAGTTTATTGAAAATCGACCCAGATGACTCTGGCGAAAAGATTCTCAAAAGGCAGAGGGTGAGGACTTGGTATTTATTAAGGGTCCTCCGTGGATGCCGTATTAGGAGGTACAGTGTCTCAGGAGGGCCACAGTCTGGAGCCTGGCTGCCTGGGTTTAATTCAGGGTTTGCCAGACGTGGCTGTGTGGCTTTGGGCGAGTCACTCAGCTTTTCTGTGGATAATCTCTTCAACTCTAAAGGATGGCGGGCGGTAGTGCTTTGTTGTAACCCCAACACTCTGGGAAGCTGAGGCAGAAGGATTGCAAGTTGGAGTCCAGCCTGATCAACTTGGCAACTTAGGGAGACCTTGTCTTTAAAAGAAGGTGGAGAAGACTGGAGATGTAGCTCAGTATGAAGGCCCTAGTTTCAATCCCTACACCTGCAATCAATCGGTCAATTAATTAAAGGAACAATAATGGTAGCACATCTCTCCCAGGGTGTCTGTGAGAAGAAAGTGTGTAATAATATGTGTGGCACTTACAGCAGGGTATGAAGGGTAGCGAGAGCCAGGTAGGGGCTTGGTATGATTGTCTAGCTATTTTTTTGAGACAGGGTCTCATTATGTAGTAAAGGCTGGTCTTGAACTCACTACGTACCCCAGGCTGG
This sequence comes from Cuniculus paca, assembly GCA_004365215.1. Taxonomy (NCBI): domain Eukaryota; kingdom Metazoa; phylum Chordata; class Mammalia; order Rodentia; family Cuniculidae; genus Cuniculus; species Cuniculus paca. The sequence goes on along the minus strand of RJWT010024716.1, from coordinate 318 downwards.
CCTCCACCTCACAGCGATCCTCCTGCCTCAGCTCCACAAGTGCTGGGATTACAGGTGTGCACCACTACACCTGGCTATCTAATTATCTTTTCATCTTTCAGCATCTCCCCTATTTGATCCCAGAATTTGATCCCAGGTCCATTCCTCCCATCCCATCTCCCCCAATCCCTCCCATTGCTCCTAAACCAGGAAATTGGCCTTGGGTGAATCTGCTGCATGCCACCATCTGAGGACACATCTTGAGTTCCTCCTATAGCACTCAGCTCATGGTGTAAGGGAGGTGGGGTAGGCATCCCAAAAAATACCAGCCCACTGGCC
>RJWT010024715.1:0-16390 GCA_004365215.1 Cuniculus paca | reverse complement strand
AGAGTGGGAAAAAAGCTTTTCCAACTATTTCTCAAATAAAGAGCTAATTAATACATGGAATATCAAAAAAATTAATTCCTCAAATTTAAAGACCCAAGTCTTTTTTTTTTTTTTCCCCGGCACCGGGGATTGAACTCATGACCTTGCACTTGCTGGGCAGGCGCTTAGACCGCTGAGCTAGATCCCTAGCTAAAGACCCAATTCAAAAATGGGCATCTGAAATAGACACTTCTCAGATGAAAAAGTAGAAATGGTAATTAAATATATGAAAAATGTTCAACATGACTGATCATTTGAGAGATGCAAATTCAAACAACACCGAGATTCCATCTCGCTCCAGGAAGAATGGCTGTTATCAAGAAATCAACCAATAACAAATGTTGGTGAGGTTGTGGAGGAAAAGGAGTATGTCTACACTGTTTTTGAGTGTAGACCGGTGCAACTACTGTGGAAATCAATGTGGCGATGCCTCTGAAAATTAAGAAGATTCCATTTGACCCATATATTCCCTTTCTAGGTATCTTTCAGAAAGAATTAAAAGCATCATATCACAATGATGTGTGCACATGCATATTTATAGTGGTACAGTTTGTGCTAGCTAAATCTTGGTCTTATAATTTTTTATTTTTCTTTTTCGGCACCGGAGATTGAACTCAGGATCTCGCACTTGCCAGGAAGGTGCTTAGGCCACCGAGTTAGATCCCCGGCCCTTAGCTAAATCTTGGAAGCAACCCAAATAACCATCAACTAATGAATGAATAAAGATTTGGGACTTTTAAAAATAAAATGGAGTACTATTCAGCAATAAAAAGAGATAAATAAGGCATTTTTAGGCAAAAAAAAATGCAGTTTAAGAATACACTTGTAAGTGAAATAAATATGACACGTGTAAATATTTTGTTGTCTCTCTAATGTGAGAAACTAAAAGCATAAGTAAGTATCAGAATGTATAATAGCAATTATGAAGTAGAGTTAAATTGTTAGGAAGAGAAGAGGAGCTAGAGAGGAAGCAGAGGAGTAGAAAAAAATATGACAAAAGAAGGACAAAATGCAGACAAAGTCAGTCAGTAAGTAAGTAAGAAAGTGAACAGGGGTTAAAATGAGGGCAATGGAATGGGAAAAAGGGGAGAATCAAAATATATCATGTACAGGAACAAATTCCCTATGATGAAAGTGATCATTATGTTTATCTAAAAGGTACCAATAAAGAATTTAAAAATCAAAAAAATTATCATTGTAACTTATATAGTAAAGTCATTTATCTGCTTTCAGTTAGCTTTTTCTTTTTTTCTTTTTTTTTAGTTCATATGAATTGTTTTCAATTGAATTAATTCTTCTGCCCTGGTAATAAAGTTGGATCAGCAACATCTCCACAAAGCCTTAGCAATGCATTTTCTATCTACAAAATGCAGATATATTGTTTTACAAACCATACCACAGCAATACCAGTTACATATCATTCTCCATGCATAAAAAAGAAAAGACAATTTGAACACAGACATGTATCTTTATTGAAGTTATTTCTTTTACATTATCATCCCTATTTTCCTCTCTACACTGCTGTGTTTGTTATCTGAGAAAAGAAAAAAGTCACTTGAATTTTCCATGTGTTCATTGACTTAAATTTTTTGAGAAAAAAACATCAAACAATATTTTATTCATTTACAATATTAGGGAAGATACAAATATCTTGTCTGATAAAGAAATTAAAATTAAATACTATCAATTTTCAGAATTTGAAAATATATTTTAAAAGTGTTCCAAATGCAAAAATCTGTAATAAATAATTCATATTAGCTAGTAATCTTTACTGTATTTTAAAATAATGGCATTATAGTAGACAATTTCATGAACTAGTAACTAGAACAGCAACATGGAAAAATATAAGATAAAACTAAAAAATTACAAACAATTCTAAAAATATTAGAAAAATTTTTTACAATTCTCAAATAAAATTTACTTGTTATCCAAACAAGATGCATCATTCTAAAACCTAAGAACATAGCCCATGATATTGGTATGCTGCATAGTGCAGAAATATTTGATTAAATAGAATCTCACTTATTGATTTGTTAAAAATCTATGTTATCTACTTCTAACTTTCTTTCAGTTTTTTTCTTTATATTTGAAAAATTTACCAAATATACTCATTTGCTCATCTCCACATTGGCTCCATTTTAAAGTTTGCACTCATCTGTTATGGCCTGAGAAAAACAATAGTTATTTAAATCCAAATTATTGCAAACATGCTTCAAAATAACAACACACATCATAATGGAGAGCAATTGATTCCACATAAAATCCACATCAGCATTCATAAAGGAAAAAGCAGCAAATATCACAACCCTCAAATCATGTATGTGAATAATAGTGCACCTAAATTCTAGCAGTACTATTTTGAGCTCCAGTTTAAAGTTTGCATTTTTAAACACTGTACAGAAATGTTATGAGTGATGGCTAGCCTATGAAACCTTAAAATACGCTGCAAAATTATTCAGTCATAGCATATGTCTTGGTTACTTTTCTCTCATCATTGAGACAAAATTCCTGACACTCAAAGTGAAGGGAGGAGAGGTTTATTTGAAGTCCATACTTAGCTGGTTCCAAGGCAGGGTGGCATGGCGGAGGAGATAGCCATTCATGGCGGCTACAAGCAGCAAGAGCCAACCTTGCACAAAAGGGAAAAATGGCCTTCTCCCTTCTCTTACATTGAATTTTGGCTACACCCCTGGGTGGGTGCAGAACTCATACCAACAATCCCAGCGCTAGACAATCAATCAATCACAAATGCTAGATTTAGCCGCTTCCATGATTACATGAGGCCCTGGGGCCACCTAGATATAAACCATAACAGCATATGACCTTTATAGTAAAATGCAACAAAATTATGTAATACTGGAGTTTGAAAATCTCTATTTTGCAATTTTCATAAATTCACTTATTTGTTTGTACCCATGAATACTAAAACTGTGAGTTCAAACACAAAGATTGCTAAGATATTCACATATTTTCTGGAATTTTCCACTAATATGTCTTAGTTGAAAGAAAAAGTCAATGATTTCAAATTAACTAAAAAAGTGACACCACTATAACTTCATATACATATCAGAAATTTGAGTCTGATTATGAGAAGATATCTCATAAACCCAAAATTCTCATGGTGAAACAATGAATTAAAAATGATTTGATCCAGGCTTGTTGGTGTAGGCCTGTAATCCCAGAATATGGGAGGCTAAAGTAGGAAGATCACCATCAGTTCAAGGCCAGCCTGAACTGCATAGGGAAGCTCTGCCTCAAAAGGAAAAAAACGTTTGAATTGCTATATAGTTGGTAGAACCATACCAAGTCTTGGCTCTCAGTTTGTTGTTTTACTCTAAATTCTTTTGTTAAGCTTCATCATGTTTTTCAGATATAAATTTTTGTGGCAGATTTTAGAAATAATAAATCATGTTCAACTTTGTTCTTGTGTGCGTTTTTTTCTCTTCTTGAAGTTTTATTATTTTTGATGTTAAGGAAAAATTTATTCCACAAGTGTTCACTATTGAAGTTTATTTTCTAGATTATTTGTACTATGTATTTATGGATTCTTATATAATAGACGCTATGAATCATAAGGTTACTATCAAATTTTGCTCTTACTTAAAAAATAAAAATTTTTTAAAAATTTGTTTTATTTAAAAAGAAAGAAGACTATCAACCTTCAGTTTTATTTAAAATAAACTTTAACTATGTTGACTGGAAACTGGGAGAACATATTTAATGACCACCAAACAAATGAACTGTATAATTCTTCCAAATGTAAAATTCTGTTATTAAAATATTAATATTATAGTCAGAAATTTTTCTCCTTCTTTGGTAAAAAACATTTTGAGAAAATAACACATGAAAGAAAAGCTGCATATAATTTTTATAAAGTCACATTAATTAATTTGTAAAATCAAAACACAGCAAGGAAACAAAAACATGTACAGCTAGAACTCTGTGATCTTCTGTATTTATTTCTTTGTAGAGAAGATGGTTATGGTTTGTTAGGGGCTGGGGATATACCTCAATGGTACAGCACCTGCCTAGCAAGTGCAAGGTCCTGAGTTCAATTTCCAGAACAAATAAATAAATAAATAAATAAAAGAAGATGGTTTGTTGGAAAGAAGAATGTGAGGTTATTGATTCTCATATAGCATTCATTCAGATAAATTTAACCCTGATAATATGAGTAAAATATTTTCTGCAGTTTTCCTAATGTGATGTATTTCAAGAATTCTGATGACCATTATTCATGGACAAATAGTGAGCATCATGGCTTGTGTCTGGATGATTCCCCAAAGTCTCATGTGCTCATTAAGGAGACCTTTAGGAAGGGACTTGATCATGGGTATGTGATATTGGGATTAAAGGTGTGTGGTACTGCATTAGTTCACTAATTGGTTTAGCATGGTTCTGGATGCGGCTAAATTGGTTTATGCAAACAGAAGCTACACCTTGGGTATAGGTGGAACCATATTTCTATGAACTAGAGATAGTGTAAAGGTATTACCTCACAACTGGGGATTTTTTACTCATACGATTAAAAAAGGTTCTGTGAAATTAAAATTTAAAAATTAAGTGGCTACCCAGAACTCGAACATCCTTTATCTATTTCAAATGCCCTATTACTTGACCCATCAAACATTGCTATCCTTAGACGACAATTCTTAAAATACTTCACAATAATTCATTTCCAATAGTTTTGTGTTAGAATATCTGTACAATTCACTCAGGCCCCTAGAGGTAAAAACTTGATATGCACAGTTACAGTTTAAATGAGTTAAGGGCTTTGAAAATAAAGGCTGGGTTATTCAAGGTCATTTGATGGAATTGTCAAATTTTCTGAGGCCTACATCTATGTTCTATGTGACAGTAGGAAATAAACAGAACAGCAATAATGATTGAGAAAGACACCTGCTAACTCCAGCAATTGACAGCTGTAACCCTCTTCCAGGTGTGGTTGGTACACTTGAGGAACAGTGTAGTATTTGTGAACCATGGCAGAGTAGAACCTTCCTAGAAAGAACTATCTTTAAGTAATTACTATATGCTACATCACTGGCATGTTGTGCTTACAAATATTCTCTAAATTTATTCCATTTAATGAATTAGTTGGTTTTATGTGTGTATGTACACACTCTTTCTTGAATGGTCTTGCACACTCAGAAAATATATCTCCCATTAGAGTCTCTTTGTTGGAGATATGAATGACAGGGATTGAAGGCAGGAAATAGTATGGCTATAATTTATCTCATTTGTTCTAAATTCCTTTTGTCAGGTATGAAAAGGATTCCATAAATATCATGAGTTTGCAATGCATGTGAGTTTAGGCTAATGCTAAGGAAATTTTAATATATATAATTATTATATATTTAGCACTTCCTTTTTATTTGTATTCATAACATAAATGAGTAAAGGTTGTACTGGAAAATCATTTTTCTCCTGAAATCTTCATAGTATGTTGGTCAAATTTCATGAAATACATAAACCTACAACCATCAAAATTCCTCCCTAAAGAGAAAATTCTCAAAGTAAGAAAAAATTCAATAGAGAGTGTTTATTTCTGAAATCAGTTTATTTTGATAACCCAAACCATGACTGCCACTGTGATTTTTACACTGAACCATTTTCTTCTCAATTGCAACACATTAAGACTTTGTGTATTTCTATGTAAATACATTTTGACCTCCAAAACTATAAACCGTATCAAGACAAATATTTAAATTTATATCATGTATCTTGTTTTAAGTTCTGTATTAAATTTGACTACAAGTACAGATAGTCTCTAATAACATTTCATATAATGTCCATCATGCTCTTCGTGTAGTTTAGAGAAAGCGATGCAGTTTAAACTATTCATAGATGTATACAGTGATTTCCATGGTCTCAGAATCCATTTTGTTCAATAATTTCAAACATTTCTTAGAACACTATTTATAGATTTTATTTGATCTATCCAGGTAATATTGTACAGATTGTGTTCTGTGATAGTACATCATTTTCTGGTTTGCCCAGAAAGTAGACTCTTGAAGTACAAGAACTTTACTAGGACTACTACACTTAGGATTTCTTTCTAAAAACTGTAGTAGAAAAATGAGGCTTAGATAAAATGGACCATAAAAATAAGTCCCAACGAAGTTCTTAATCAACTGACTATGTATGGCATGGGTGATGATTTTTATATTCATCTCAAACAGGGCAATGAGGTCAGGTTCCTATTCCCATGTCAAGAAATAATGAGTTCATATTTTGCGTATGTTGGTTACACTTTGAAAACTGCTATTATTTCTGCACTATATAGTGGAGATCAAGATCTTAAAATTCAGATTTGTTCTTAATTAGTTGAAAAGTGACAAACTTGAGAAGCAAGCCAATATTATGAGAGTTTATAAAACTGAGTAAAATTTACAGTAAAATCATGAAGGGTAAAATAAAAAATTTGCTCTACAAGGGCTCCACAAGATGAGAAAATATTTCTAAGAAGCTTTAATTTGGAAAAAAAAAGATGTCCTACAATACAAATACTACATAATCCCGAATGTCACATGATCAAAAGGGAGCCAATGGTTTCACCCACTGCAGGACTGTGGGTGTTTGTCTCCTAACAGCAAGAGGTTATGAAGGAGATCTTGTCTGCAGAGGAGGAGGAGGAAAATTCAGACAAATCCCCTCAATTCTGATGAGATTAGGGGGATGTGTAAAAATAAAGGAAACCGCAACATTTGTAGGAGAGTACTACCTGAATAAGGCTGAAGCAGGGAGAATGCTGAATCTGTTAATGATAAGGCAATATCACATTTCTGTAAAATTCTCAAAAGGAGGCAGAAGCAAGTGTCACTGGATGTTTCTTGCTAAGATTGCATGAAAAAAGGATCTATTGTACCAATAGATAGTAGTGATTCCATTACTGATAGTGAAAGTTGTCCTGAACAGTAACAGTAACTCTCCTCACTTTTGTCTCCCTCCTCACTCTTGTCTCCCTCACACTAGTCATGAAGGTTTTCAAAGGTAAGTTCAGATAAATTTGTTTATTTTCCTTTATATTTTTTAATTTTCTTTATTATTTTGTAGTACAGCATTTTAACCATTTTATATGAATATTTTGGGTTTTGGTGTGAATCATCTGAGTTTCCTCTATTTCTTGTGGGGAGATTCACTTTGATATAGAAGTGATTGGATTCCATGCATATTTCCAAAACAAGATATGCTCACACATCAAGGTTTTGGTGTGTGAGTGCCCTTTAAAACACAACACAATATTGATTTGTCATCCTAATATATCATTTCAAATGTGTAAAAATTTTAATTTTGATTTCAGTGAGGACAAAGCATTGCAAAAAAAATTAGATACCACATGCCAAATCACTCCTTAAAAAGCCAGCTAATTACTGGGATATAATAGTAGGCTTCCATTTATATGAATATAGAATAGTGATCATAGTGTTCTATGGAAGTTTAGTGTGACCAGTCTTCATTTTCAGCTTATTAAGAGCAACCACTTGACAATTAAGAAATTTCACCTATGAAAATATAAGAATTTTTAAATTTAGGTATGTTGGGATAGCTAAAATAAAACTTTCTGGTTGGAGCTTTTAGTCCTGCTATGTGTGCATAAAGAAATAGTGGCATATATAGTCAATGATATCTAGCGAAAATTATGGCAATAATCCGTGTTTTCCAGACAGAGTGTGAATTCTAAAGTAAAGAGTAAATATATGGACTACATTAATGAATTCCAATGAGAAGGGTCATCTGGGGAAGAAAGGATCTTGTTACCAAGTTCTGTCAGAAAGATCATTGAAATCAGTGGCTAAGAAAAACTGATCATGTATCACTAATTTGAATTGCTCTAAGAATACATTAAAAATATTTTAGTACTTATAGGTCATTAATATGTTCAACCACCATGAAAACAACTAGTGCTTAAATTGTAAAAACCAAATAAATAACCCCAAAGTTTATCAAACCATCCAATCAGAAAATCGATGGACATTTTTGACATTTGAAACATCTTAATGTCTACTCAAGAGATTTTTAAAGATCAAAAGTATAAGATACAAAAAAATGTATAAGATACAGGGTTGTTTGTTTCAAGAAAGAACTATTCTATGAATGTAAACTTTAATCCACTGAGCAACTGTTTTGCTTTCTTCTCTTACTTAGATATGGGAAACTCTGGTGCCTGCTTGACTGCCTACTGTACCGAGATCTTTCCCAGATTACAAAATACTGGTCAAACATTCCACATCAAAATATAACATATTTTGGTATGGTAGCCAAGTAATGGCACATACCTGTAATCCCAGACACTGGAATTATTGAAAGGTCAAGTTCAACCTGGGTATTTTATGGTATGACTGTGTCACAAAATAAAAAATAAAAAGGGGTGTAATGTAGCTCAGTGATAGAGTGCTTGCCTTGTATGTGTGTGGCCCTGGTTTCAAGTCTCAGTTGAATGAATGAATGAATGAATGAATGATGTTTTGAGGGAAGGAAGTGTTGTAGAAACAAAGAACAAAGAATGCTTACAAGTAAGACAATGGAAATTGAAGGTGTTGCTCACACATGACAATGAACCATGCCAGAACCTGCAGAGAAGATGAAGAAAATGAGATTAGTATCTCTGCAGACAACTCAAATAATTCAAGAGTAGCACAAGTTAACAAATTCCAGTGTAGGAAATTTAAAGTGTGTAAGAAGAGGCCAATATAGTACTGTAGATACAGAAAATGAAGATAAATCATGATTTCCTCCATATAACTTATAATTGATGCTTTCCAAAGATACGTTACCTTTGCTCAAGAGTAAACTTGAAAATTGTCCCTTATTTTAATATATTCCCCTTCAAATGTTGTTATAATGCAACCTTTTATCAGATGACAAAAATGTTTTAATTTTTAGATGTACAGATAATCAGCTCTGATAATAATGCATTCTATGTTGCAATTTTTGTTTATGTGCAGTATATGTACATTAACTTATTCAATATTTCTTGCTTGAGTTCATATAACTAAATTTGAATGAATTGCTAGCTATTATTAGAATTTGGAGATGTAATATATTTTAGGTAATATTCATAAAATTATAATGTGAACATACAGTTAACATCCGCCATGCCCAGGTTTCAGTTTCCAGCACCAAACAAAACAACAAAACAAAATAAAAAAGAAAAACTCAAAACGATTAATAATTATGTGTTTACCAATTATCTAATGCAAATACTTTTGTTAATAATAGACATAGAAGTGGGAACTAAGAGAACATGAGAGGGTTATGTGTTCCCGAAGAACAACTTGAGTGGAAGCACAAAAATACAGCCAGCAGCTTTTTGTTTTGTTGTGATTTTAAATTATAAATTTTACTTCAAATTATTTCAGTTTCTATGCTTAGATATTGCATCTTCAGCACCAGTTTACAATGGTAATTTAGTAAAACTTGGTAGCAGACTTTCTATAGATTGATATAGAAATATACTAACTTTAAGGCATAGCTCTTGCAGACTGAAAAAATTGAAGGAAAAAAAATATAAGGACACCAAGTTTATACAAAGTCACAATTATTTGAGAAGTTAAATGGCAATTCAAGTAGACTCCTTAGTTCTCAGATTGAGACCAAGAAAAGAGTGGTATTTGCCTCTCAAGTGTGAAGGTGAACCTTAAATTTTTCAGATAAAGTAAGAGTAAGTACTAGAGGCATTTAAATTCCTGTTCCCTGTTTCCAACAAGGCCTGACAACAATTTCTTCCTTTTCCATTTGTTCTATCCATATATTTTCTATAAGGTTTCTACTTTTTAGACAAAACAATCACAACTAAAAGTTAATATCTGGAACCAATATGATAATCATTAGGAAACCAGAAAAATAATTAAGAAGCCTAAAATATGGAGAAGTCAAAGTAAGATAAGAATGAAGGATCAGGTAACTTCAGGCTCTGGAAAATGAAACTGTTTTTGGTGTTTTGTGATACCATATAGCCACCAAGGCTGGACATTTAGGAGGCTTGCAATGTGAGCTTATTAGGATAGATTTGACATTTTTAAATGTGTGGAAAGAAAAATTAGGAGAAGGAAACAATATCAATAAGAAATGCAGTTTCATAAATGAATCTATATTTACCTGTCCTAGATGGCCAAGGATCAAAGGATGGATGATTATATGTTTACACATGCACACTCACTCACAGACATGACTATCTTTAGAAAACATTATCATGCATATTTCATTTAAAACACTATTTGAAGTTTGCACGTCAGGATTGTCTAATAATAAACTTCTCTATCTTTAAGCAACACAACACTATGTGGATTTGTGTTTGTATTTGTTAAATTACCTCAAATTGAATTTTAAGATGTAAATTTAATGCTCAGTGCATTGTACATATCAGAATGGAAATTCTTGAGTCATTTGAAAGAGAACAGGTTTCTTTCAACTCCAGTCACTCTTTACTTGTATGTAACAAGAGTACACAACATGGAAGGAAATGGCAACTTTCCCAGGGAAGGCATGATAGCAATCTGACCTTTAGTTGAATCTACTCAGAAGCTACTGCCGAGGTCTGCAGTATTAGACAAGGCTCTGCCTAGATAGACCGATATATTTCATTTGGTTTTCATATTTGAAAGCCTTTATAGGAATGATTTTGCAAATGAATATATGAACGAATATATATATATTCATATGCTCAGCAAGACACCTAAGATAAGCCTCTTAAGATGAAATAGAAGACTTCTAGTTCAGAAGGATTTGGACTATGAAATACATGATAATCTCTAAAAAAAAAAACAGTTACTTTTTAATACCAAAGAAAGTGTCTAGGGGTCTTTTGGGAGACAAATTGGAATCACTTCTCAGCCTTTCGGCTGAGATCAAGTGTAGGAGACAGACTGAATGATCATGAAATTCCAACTGTGTGCATTCTTTCTTTCTCTGTTTTTTGATTAAAATTAAGATCTACTAATCACATGATCCTACCTGCTAGCCAGAGGGCAACCATGATCTAAACCAACCAATCAAATTTTATTAGGGATTGCAGAATTTAAGTCAAAGAAATTAGGACAGACTAATTTTGGTAGTGAAACTAATGGTTTATAATAGAAAATACATAGAGAATAATTAATAAGGACAACACAGAAAGATCCAGAGGGAAAAAATGGAATAAGACCACTCTTACAGTTCATTTCTCTGTTATACTCAATTCTTTCGGAAAACAAACAAAAAGCAAATAACCAAAAACATGAGTTACAACTCATCTTTCTGACTCAATTTGAGAAAAAAAATCAATTGTTTCACTAGTTTCACAAAAATTTATCTGACAAAAAATTTCCAATATCAGGTAAAAACTTATTTTAAATAAGTTCATATGTAGTAAACTGCATTTGCTGATAGTTCATCTTAGACTCATCAAATTGAACACGATAGAATTTCTTTTTTACTAAATAGTCTCATTTGAGTATAAGACACGTTTATTTCTGTGGAAAGTACATTTCTCAATTTTTATCATGTGTTCATTTACATTAGTAAACTATTTGTATCAACTCAGTATTTTAAAACAGCACAGCTTGTCCATAAAAACAAATCAAGCAAAGAACAAGTAAATATCCAGACTAAGTCACTGATTAATTCTGAACCATTTGGCTCTAAAGTCCTTTTCTGAGAAGTCACATTTACATGCTATAATGTTTAGCACTTTGAAACATAAGTCGTTTAAAATAAGTTACATAATTCTGTTCAGTTTGAAATTAACTGTTCTGTCTTTAAACAGGCTGTCCTTTTCCCCCATCTGCCTCATTTCTCTTCTCTGTTTTGTGGACTTACTACATTATTTCAACATAAGCAGTTTTAGATGACTTTCTTATCAGACAGTAGTATCTTCTTTTATGGCAGTTGTACTTAGAGTATTTTAGAACTTTCATACACAATATATAAGATCTTCAAAAAAGGTGGGGCTGTTATCATATTATGTCATATTTGTAGATGAGAAAGCAAGCTTAGGAATGAAATAGGAATATAAACAATATTTAGTATTATATTTTCTGTCCTCCTGTATTTGAAGGGGAAGATTATGCAGTAATAGAAGAGGTAGAAAAAATTAAAAACTGTATAAAATACATCTCAGGGCTGTCTGAGTTAAAATAGTATATTATTAAAAATAGTATAAGAGTAGATCACCAAGCTAAATCACAAATTATGCCATCAAAATTCAAAGGAAACTTTTGGAACACATATCCTTAAATCACCAGCAGATACAAATACATATTTTAGAATGAATCTTAATAGAACATGTGATATTTTGAAAGGAAAACACAATTTAGATGCAAACTTTCTGAATTTACATGTTGATTATTTTGCTCCATAAACCTAGGGCATTAATTGCTATTCTCAATTAGTGGATAGAAACATTTCAATACTTATTCACATAGTATAAATTCATGAGGAGCTAATGAGAAAATGTGTAAAATATCTATCATAGTTCTTAAGCCATTGAAGTACACAATGTATGTAAGACACATTTTTCTGATTACATATAAATCTGCCTATTAGTGAAGCACAATACATTAATCTATGTAGTAAACTTGGTTACACAACCCAGAATCCTCACTCTACTTTGTAGAAAAAAATTATTAAATAACTTCTAATATTTTGAATTTTATATGTAATTATGGTAAAATACTTGCAAAAGTTGTTTTAAAAGCTCTCAAAAAGAAAACACTGAATGAAAGCATGTTTTGTCTGTCTAATTATGGTACATGAAAAATAAAGTAAATATAAAAATAAAGTCTCCCAAAATAAGTAAAATAGACATGACGAATAATATATTAAAAACAAACACAAAATAGTGGTATTTCTGGAATGGCACTACTATAAATCAAATTCGAAAACTTTATCTTGAATTATATTCTACATTTGTATTTGTTATTGATAAAAATTGTATTGCTTTACATATGTATTCCATTTTCACAATGGTTATGTTATCTATTGGGGTTGAGTAACATTGGTAGATGTCAAGGAATGGTTTTGGATGCTTGCAATAGACAGGACTATGTGAACAAATTCTCTATTGTTGAGAAAAATTTGGGTATTTTAGAGGTCTACGAAGCATTGTATCTTTTGTGAGAGAACTTAAAGATCAAATTAAAGTGTTACTGAATGTTTGTCCTCAAAAAAAATTTGAAAGTATTCTTCAAGTAATTCTGATGTAAGAAAAATACAACAATTTTTACATTTAATGTATATTTAACCTATAAAATTTATAATAAAGTATCAGTTTAATACAATGATTAAAGTAAAAACTTTAATTGTCAAAATTTAATTGAAAAACTGACATGACCCTAAAAATACCAAAAAACTGCATAAATAATTATACAATACCAAGCACTGTTCCTACAATCATTATGTATTTTCTTGTACAAATTGTCTTATTAAAACAAAATACAGTCAGTGAAGTTCTCTTCTCTATTACTTTCTGAACAATATAAAACAAGCAGAATATCTAAATAAAACATCTTAAAAACCTAAGCATATTGGTTACTTTGGTATTTTCATAGGAAGAAATCGTAGCCTAAAGTGGTATTCGGGGATTCTATTGGTAAAAAATAGGTAAAAATTGATGAAGTCATTAAATTTTCAAAAGTTATAAATTATCCTGTAAAGCTTCACTGGCTGCAAATTAGCCTGTGCTGTAGCCCTCTGCTAACAATCTATAGATCATTTTATTATTCATGAATTTTAGTAATTTCAGGACACCACAGGTCATCTTATGCTCGTTTATTTGCTAAACACCTTGTGCTTGTATGCCTATGCTGAAAAATTGCTACTATTTACTCCCTGTGAGACAAGCAAGCAACAAAGTGCCGATTTTGGCCCCAGACGTTCAGTATGCCAGGCTGCACATACATCTTGCTGTCAGTGAAATAAATGAGCCCTTAAATTGGCTGCAAAGCTTTAAGAACTGAAATTTATATGTCTAGTTATCAAACAGAAAGTTCAGAACACCTGCCAATATGAAACATAATTGTGACAAACTGTTACATTTTACCTTTAACTTTTCAGTTTTAATACCACAGCTTCATTATAAAGTATTCCACAAAAAACCCCAATTCCGTACTGCAAAACAACTGTGATGTGGTAGCTGTCCGTGTGTGTATGCGTGTGCATATGAATGTGTGTACATGTGTGTGTGTATATGTACAGTGATCTACCATTTAAACATTGGGCCATCCATCAACAAATGGATAATGTGACACTAACCGCCAGAACATCAGAATTTTCTTTGAACTGAAAGTCAAATCCCAGCAGATTTGCCAACTTCAGCAGACATTATAGCCTCCTTTCAAATTCACTTCAAAAATACTAACTGTATTGAGAGCAAAAAACTTCTGTATTTTTAATTATTTGTGAACTTGATGGTTGAAAAGATACTAAATATCATAAATTCCTGTGTGCAGTTAAACAAGGAAAGAAAATTCTTTAAGGATTATATGACGAAAAGAAAACAAAGCCACTAGGTGATGAAGACAGAGATTGTGAAGGGAAGGGGAGTCCATAACTCTGATTATTAAGTAGGACAGTAAAATATTTATATTGATAATTACAATAATGAGGGGAACCACGGAAGATACTAAATACTTAAAAACATTCCTATATGCTTTTTATAGTAAATTCTCACTATGACTTCAACTTTAGTGTCAAAAACTTGAGGTACAACCGGGATAAGTAACTCGCTGAAGTCAGTGGGAAATATGCTGCACATAGTGGAGCATGAGTCCAATTCCCTATCCTACCTTTACAACCAGTGTACGAACCCCACTCTGTTAAATTGCTGAAACCTGAGAATGAATAAAGCCCAGTTGGCTTATACACAAGCTACCTCTTATTTTCCCCTATCCCACATTATGTACTACATTATGTACAGCAAAGGTGATTCTCGTGAATGGAACACTAACTTGAAAGACAATATGGTCTCTAAGCAATATACCTCTTTTAAACATGCATTTTCACAAGTCCTATGGTGCACACATGTGGGTCAGCCAGTTATTGTGCACAAAATGCAGAAATTAAATGAAGGGTGAAGCAGGAAGAGTTTTACTCTCAGCTTGGTTACAGATGATGCTTTTTGTTTCTAATTTGCTAAATGACACTATGTTCTGTACAAAATCATTGAGGTTCCTTTTAGAATACTAAAATTAGCATAGAAAACTAAATTCCTTTTCAAGTTATGATATTCAATTTAAAACTTCCATACTATTTGAAATGTTTCAATTGGAGATTTGTAAAAGAATGCATTGGCAGTGTAAGTGTATCCTCCCTGTCAATATAACTCACAAAAGAAACAAAGATTATATCTTCATTTATGAATTCACTATGTGTGCAATTCCCAAGGCTAAGGAGTGGCAGTGGTTATTCTGCTGGAAGAACTATACTCAAGATATGCATGACACTTTTGCTTTGATTAAATTTTTTTCTGATTCTTTCAGATGTTCACTTTTAGCTTGGCAATATCCGATGATTTATCCTCTTGTTAGAGAGGCGTGTGATTTGCCTGTCATATATTTTGCTAACTGATTTTCTGAGTCACTCTCTCTTTCATGATATTCATCTTGTAAGCTGTCTTTGCAGTGATCTTACAAAAATACAAAATTGATTATTTTACATTCCTGTTTAACTGCCTTTGTACAAAATTCAACTCTATTATACACCATTTTGAATAATAATTTACCACTGTACCCAGTGCCATGGATTATTTACAGTGTCAAGAAGACTTCCTAACTACTCAGTGTGAAACAAACTAATTCATTTGTAATTATTTACTTCTTTTTTCATTAAGTTCCTCATAACAAAAAAATCTTTAATGATACTATTTCTAATAATATATGTTATCAATATTTCCTTAGTACTTTTTGTAAGGCTAAAGTTTGAGTTTATTATGAAAGAAACATCTCCTTAAGAATCCTAAAAATTTGATTAAAATCTACACTTGTTTTGCTTTTTAAAATTTTTATGTATCAAAGGATCCACTTTAATGACATTCTAGCCTCACCAGAAGACACCCCAGAATCCCTTGTCAGTGACATGCTCAAATTGAGCAGCTAATTCATACTTCTATTCCCAGGTGTGCACAGGTAGTTCTGTGTCTTTAAACCCAGTCATGAGCCTCAGGTAGCATCTAATGCTATCCATTCCATCCTCCTGATAAGTATCCTCCGGCAGAACAGTAGTGTCCTTATTTAGGAATGAAGAACCAGGAGCTGCATGGACCACCTCTATCCAAAAGGAGATCTTTGTATGTAAACCAAATGTGGCACCCAGGGACCAGCATGATTTTCTCCTTTTAGATTAAAAAAGAAATCCATAAAAAAATCCATAAAAA
>RJWT010024714.1:0-16381 GCA_004365215.1 Cuniculus paca | reverse complement strand
TGTGTACAAAAAAGGGAAAACCTCAAAGGAGAAGAAATAATGTGGGACTGTGGAATTACCAGCCATGAATTTGAAGAGATTAAGGCAGGAAAGTATTATTGGAACCCCAAGAGAGAGAGAAGATACCTACCAGCAGCTGTGACCTTTAACTACCGATTAAATCTAACCAAAAGCAAAAGTTAAGTCAGCTTATTCATATAATCTATAAATGACACAGATCAGAATGTAAAAGAAAGATATTGGTATTAACAGATACAGATTTCAAAATAATAATAATGAACATATACAATAACAACTGATCAAGGGGACAGCCAGATTCCAGCCTTTCCCTGTGAGTCGTGCCATTCACAGACTGTGGGCGAAGAGAACAAGAAATCAACAAAAAGCAAGCCCTTGTTGTGAGTTGGCACCATGCATGGGCTGCTGAGGAGACAGCCAGATGCCTGCCTTTCCCCTTGAGTCAGTGCCATTCATGGGCCGCAGGGGAAGAGAACAAGAAGTCAACACAAAGCAAGGTCTCCCTGTGAATTAGTGCCGTGTACATGCTGCTGGGGGAAGAGCCAGATGCCTGCCTCTTCCGGTGTCTGTGTTGGGAAACAAGAAGAGCCAATCCCCTGCTCCCTGCTGTCGGTGACTGGCTGAGAAACACAGGCTGCAATGTGATAGCTATTGAGGCAAAGTACAATTTAATGCTTGTAGTGTTCAGGGTTTCACTGACTTTGCAGGTCTAAAGCTGGTAGTCTGATCGTCTATTCAGAGGATAATGGTACGCAGTGTGGCATCTATGGTCGATCTCCTTCTGAAGGTGGTAGCCATTGTTAATTCCCTATCATCTTGTTTTGAAGTCCTGTATCATTTTCATTGTTTTTTTGGGTTGGGTTTTATTCTGTTTTTTTTTTCTTTTGATTTTATTATATCCAAAGGCATGGACAGCTATTTCAAAGATAACAAGATATATTATGGTAGCCATTTTGGATTTACTATTATCTGTTTTGGAGTCCTTTATTGCATTCATTGTTTTGTTTTTATTGATTTTATTCTATTCTGTTTTGTTTGATTTTTACTGTCTGAAGGCATGGGCAGCTACTTTGAAGACAAGAGGCATTATGGTAACCATCATTGATTTCCTATTGTTTTGAAGTCCTGTGTCACTTACACTGGTTTGTTTTGATTGGCTTTATTCTGTTTTATTTTGCTTGGTTTTATTCTCTTTAAAATAAAAACAAAAAATAAAAATGGATCAAAAGAAAGATAACCACATCTGGCAAAGTAAATATTAGAACAGGAAAGAATTAGTGAGAATATAGGCAATTTGAAAAATATAATGAAGAAACTTGATTTTACTATCACTTACAGAACACTGCACTTATAAATTACAGAAGAACGATTGTTTCCAAATGCATGTGAAACATTTACAGATACCTACTACAAACTAGAACACAAGAAAAAGTCTCATTTAATCTTTTAAATTTCAGTGTGTTAAAATCCCACAGAAGTTTTCTTATTTTATTTTATTTTTATTTTGAGACAAGATCTCACTATGTAGTTCAGGTTGGTTTTGTACTCATTCCATAGCCCAGGCTGACCTCAAACTCACAGTGATCCTCCTACCTCAGCCTCTTGAGTTCTGGGCTTACAGGCATGAAATACAATACCCAGACCCACAGAATTTTTAGGATATTTCTCTGACCATAGTGTCTTTGAGCTGAAATTGGTTTCGAAAAATACAATCTCAGAATACTACATATTAAATATGTGCTTCTACATAAATCATTGCTTAAAAATGAATAAAAGAAATCAGTACTGAAATTAGATAACTTGAACTGAATGATTATGAATATATCATATATCAAAAGTGAGATACCCACAAAAATACTCAGAAAGAAACTCATATTCCTAAGTGTACACATTAGAAAAGAATAATGGTAGAAATCAATAATTTAAGCAGCTATTCCATAGCAAAAGTAAATTAGATTCCTATCAGGATGAAAAATTAAGACAAGAAACAAAACAAATATAGTAGGAATGTTCAAGAAATTTACAATTTGGTTCTTTGAGAATACTAGTAACACTGAAAGCCCCCAAGCAAGTCTGATGAAATGTTTATAAAAGAAGTTATGTACGCCTTAGTCACTTTCTCATTGCTGGGACAAAATACCCCAAACCCACTACCTTAAATGAGGAGATGCTTATTTGGGCTCACAGGTGTCAGAGATTTCAGTCCATAGTTGTCTGACTCCAAGGCAGCAATGGCATGGCAAAGGGCCCAGCAGAGAACAGTTGACCATCTCAGGGCAGTCAGGAAGCAGAGAGCAAAAGGAGGGGTAGGGGAATCCACATTTCAGACTGGGCTCCCAGTGACCTGCCTGACCTGGCCCCACCGCCTGAGCTCACGTTCAGCTGCTGAGCTCACTGGCGGGACAGCACAATAATCCGTATAGCTTCCCCATGATTCAGTCGCCTTCCTAAAGCCCTGCTTTTGAACACATGAGGGTTTTGGGGGTTCTTCTAGATCTAAGCCATAGTTTATATCTAGATGTACCCCAAGATCCTTAGGCACTGCTGGGAGTAGGGGCCTGGTGGGAAAAATGGGTCACCGAGGAATGTCCCAGGAGGGTGTATTTCTTCTTGCACTTATCCCTTCACTCTTTGCTTCCTGGTTGACCTGAAGTGAGCAGATTTCCCTCCCCAAACATTCCACCCTCTGCTTCCACCTGGAGTGAGCAGACCATGCGAGGACTAAAATGTCTAAACCATGAGCCAAAATAAAACTCATCCTTTAAATTGAAGATGTTGGGCTTTGTGTCTCAGGAATGAGACAGTGACTAAGACACTGTGAAAATTAGCTATGTCATAAATGAATGGATAGCACTATAAGTTCAAAAGACATTAACACGTAAACCGATATTATGAAACATTTATACTATTAAATTGAAAATTACATGAAACGAAGAGCTTTCATGAAATAAAATTTCCCAAACACCATAGAAAGCAGAAATTATTAATATTGCTATCTTAAACTCTTGAATTTCAAATCCACATCCATATGACAATGAAAACTTGATATACATCTGTCTTCAATAATAAATGCTAAAAGACATAACAAATATTGCTTAAATTTTTCAGGGAAGAGGAAAAAAAAGGGAACTTTTTCACTGTATTTCACATTTCGCATTTCCACTTGGTAATGTTACCAAGATTTTGCAGGGTCATTGGGAGAAAGGAAGATCTCTTTCATAATCATTAAAGTGAAAATGCCTAACAAAATGTTAAAAAATCGAATCTAATATACAAAATGAATAACATAAAAAGACAAATAGAGTTTCTCCCAGAATGGAAAGATTGGTTTGAATTTGAAAATCACTATAGTCTATCTTATTATAAAGATAAAGAAGAAAATATATTTGATTATTTGAGCAGATGCATAGCATTGACACTCATTCATGATTTTAAAAATTGTTAAAAATTTGGACTTAGAAAACCTTTTACTCATATAAAATAAATCTATCTCAGACTTCATAATTAATGTT
This sequence comes from Cuniculus paca, assembly GCA_004365215.1. Taxonomy (NCBI): domain Eukaryota; kingdom Metazoa; phylum Chordata; class Mammalia; order Rodentia; family Cuniculidae; genus Cuniculus; species Cuniculus paca. The sequence continues at coordinate 12,851 of RJWT010024714.1, read as the reverse complement.
TAAATAGGATGAAACAAACCTTTTCCCCTTCAAGTTGTGTAAGTTGGGTATTTGGCTCTAGCCACAGGAAGCTGACTAATACAGACAGTGTTCTGTGACAAACCTGGTCGTATATCTCAAGGCTAGGCTCTGAAGTACATCTAAAACAAGAGAAGTCTGAAAAACTGCCATAATCAAGAAGAGCTGAAAGGTACAAGATATTCACAGGTAACATTGTGTCCCAGGTAGGATATGGGATGGAAAAGAGACATTAGGTAAGAACTATGAAACTCTGAAAAAGAAGCTATGAAATTCTGAATAAAATAGGAACTTCACTTAATATTTTGTACTAATAGTGCTTTTTAATTTTAATAAATGTACTACACTAATGTATACATTAATAACAGAAAACCATGTATAGGGCTTAAGGGAGCTTTTTTACACTCTTTACTCAGTTTTTCTATAAGTCTGAAATCATTCTAAAAAGAATATTAAAAAAATCAGTTATAGTTTTCTATACAAGCAACATCAGCTAAGAGATAAATAAAATAGTGACTTTTATAAAGTATTGGGAAAGATATCTAGGAATAAGTCTAAGTAAAAATGTGTGAGCCCTCTATACAGAAAATTATAAAACATTACTGAAAGAAATTGAAAGTAATCACAAAAATCAAAAGGTACACATGTTGATACATCTGAAGATTTAACACCAAAAAGATGTCCATTCTTCATAAGCTGATTGATTGCTCAAGGTAAGTGGATTCAAGACCCTAGCAGAGTTTTTGGTATTAAAAAAATTATATAAAGCATTGAAAAAATGCTAAGTCCCAAGAAGCATGAAGGCAATCTTCAGAAAACAAAGTTGAAGAACTTGCAATACCAGATACCAAAAGTTATTATAAAATATAACCATTTAAAAATAAAATTTTGGGAACGATTAAATGTTCATCAGAAGAATGTATAAACAAATTGTAATATCCTTTTAAGTAGCAGAAAAAGATCAAATAGTGCTGCATTTGACAATCAGGTTTGACTCATGGTCATTATATGAATGAAGGAAGTCGAGCACAAAAGATTTCACATTATATGATATCTCTTTTTTAACCCATATATAGAAAAACTATGAAACCTAAATTGTGGTGTGGGAAATCAAGATATTGTTTATGTTTTGGCTATTATTTATATTTGCAGTTTTTACTGCAAACTTGTTATCTATAACAGGAGTTCATAAGGGTAGTCATTGGAAACTTGTTCCAGCGATAGAAATTTAAATCACAGGGAAAAGAAAACATGACCCAAACATATTATACACATTCAAGTTACAGCTTGATTTTCAAGTGTCTTGGGAATATATGAGTATAAAATATGGGACATATTGTTGGACGCAAGTTTAAAAGTGATATAACCTTGAAACAGAGGGAATTAAAAGAGCATAGTTTTTTATAAACTCCATGTAAGTAAAAAAATTTTAGATGAAATCTTAAGTAGATATTTTTGAGGAAAATATGAGTTGCTGTTATGAATCAAAAAACAAAATTAAATTTAAGCAAAAGATAATCAAATATAAAATTTGAAGCTTTATTAAAGGACTAAAGTATCAAAAGTTACCAGTCATAGACACGTTCACAAGGAAATCCTCTCAAACTTTTTAAAATGAAGTCCACAAAACTAAAATGAAACTTACAAATTATTTTCTAGTTCAGTATAGCACATACTAAACAGTGAAAAATAACACACAAAATGAATGACAGAGCTAATGCAACGACATAATGAGCTGGTGTAAGTCCTGAATCTCAGTGGAAGTGTTTTAAAGTCAGAATCTTACTGAAGTCATCTGGCATCACTACCATTAAATAACCTTGTCCTGGAATTACCGGCCAGTGAAACTGTAAGAAAACACAAACAGGAGAACAGACATTAGAAAGTAGGAACAGATTTTATCACTATTTGCAGACCATAAGACAAAATTTCTAGAACTTCTTTATTTGGGTTTCAAGAAATCCAGTAAAATGAGTATAGTTTTAAAAAGAATCCTCCTATATAAGCAATAACCAGTCAAAAATTTAGAGCTAGCAAAATCTACAAGAAGTTATACATCCAGGAACAAAATCATTAAAAATTGTATGGAATTTATGTGAAGGAAATCTTAAAAATACATTTTAAAAGATGTTTCTTTTATCTAGCAAGTTTGCTAACAACATTTGACTCAAGATATGCATACAAATATATTTATCTATAAACCTACACATAATCATATACCTACCTATACAAGTAACAAAGAAAAACATACAACCTAAAGCTATGATTTTGTAGGGAGCCTCAGTGTGACTCGGTAGGAAATTTGATTTTGAGCTTGTGCTCAGAGTGAGCACTAAGTGAAGGGAGAAGCAACAGTAATTTTTTATTTAGATCTCTCATGGAGATGAAGTGAATAACACTATGTAAAGCATTTAGTACAATGCCCAGTGCAAAGTAAGTGTTTTCTAAAACCACAACAATGAAAGGAATACAGTAGATCTCTATGGCTGAGAAATGGCACCATATGAAAATGCAAAGAATAGAATAATGCAAAGAACATTGAACTATTTCACAAAATCTGTTAAATAACACAACTGCATGTATATGTGTGTGTATATGTGCAAGTATTAAACATTAACTTTTTTCTGGAGAGGAATATAGTATTTACAGACTCTGATTGTCCTTTGAAGAGTATTTGGACTTGGTATAAAAGAAAAAAAGTCCTGTATTTTTTATTCTGTATCTTTGTAGAATTTTAAATTTACTAATTATGAGCTTTTTTTAATTCCTAGAAGCCATAATGAAATTCTTAAATATAAAGAAAATAAATCCTATGTTAATTTTATTTTTTAAAACTCCAATTATATGAGTGAAATTATACTAATTTATGTTCTTCTGGAGGGATCACAGAATGACAAATTTAAAAATAGAAGAAATATTTTAAGGAAAAATTTGAGTGTCATTGGTATCTTTTGACTAACTTATGAGCTTACAAGCAAGTGAAGAAATTATTATTAATATGTGTTAATGAGAAAATCAGTAGATGCTCTAGGTTGCTAATAGTAGAACTTGAGGAGAGATATTGATAGGCAAATAATCTAATTAACATGTATTTTTAAAGAAAAACAAGAGACATCTGCAGTACTTACCGAGGCTATGACTAATGTTTGCATTCAGCAAACTGCAGTTCCATTTTCTCACACTATTTCTGTGGCTTAAGTCAAACACATCTCATACTGGTGTGATAAAATAATAAATTTGGTAGCTGATATTTTTAAGGGGAATGCTGTTAGGAAGAATAGTGTGGGAAGATGATAAATATATTTGGAGGTTTCATAGGGGTCTGATGAGTTTTTGACACAATTTTTGCTAAGAATCCCAAGTGAGTATCCGTGAACTATTGGAAATCAAAACATTTTCAACTCTGATGTAGGGAAGTGTAAAGTGGCCTTTGAGAATCTAGTTGAGGAATTTGATGATGAGTTCATTGAACAAAGTTAGTTGACTTTGTAATAGTGGTGTACAAGAAGAAAGAAAAACAACCTACATTAGGAGAACATTAGCCCCAGGGGGAGTCTGTGAAGACTTTTCTGGGTCGGAGCTCCGACCTATTTCATGTGAGGAATTTATGACTGATACAGAAATATCGAACCTGTATTGAACCCTGAATGCTTTCTTCTTAGGAAAAAAAAAAACCACAAAGACATTTTGAAGAAGCTATTCTTATAGATAGATATCTGCATACAGATTGAGGTGCAAATAATGACATGAAATATATTCTTTCATAAAACACGATATTGCTATGTGATCCTCCATCTTCTCCCCAAGTTAAGTAATATTGCTTTTATGATGAAAAGATTGAGGGAATTATTTTCATATACTTCTCCGCAATATAGAATTTAGAGTAAAGATATATTCTAATGAAAGATGATAAATGTTAATGCCAGTATGCAATAAGAATATAACTATTCTTTGCTGAAGAATGAATGTAGTATGAGTCCTTGAAATGCAAAACTAGAAAACTATACTAATTATGTTAAATATCAAGTAGCATTGAACTGTTTGCTTTTGCATTTGTTTTTTGCTTATGAAATGAGTTGATTAAATAATCTGAGGTTATAGAATTTTGGTACAATTGAATTAATCTTGGAATGAACTGCTGTGCATTCAAAATTATGCTCTATTGTCTCCCTGAGCACAAAGCAGAAGAAATCCCTCAAGCCCAAGGTTGGCTTGAGCCGAGAATTACCTGGCAAAAGTGTGAAATGGAATTTAGGCAGCTGCATTAAAAAATAGTCTTACTTACATTCTGCATGAGTAAGCAAAACATGTGATGAAACTTAATTATTTCTCCAAAGCTTGAAAAAGTTGTCAAGGAAGGTAATTTCAGCTTTCAAATTAGATATATTTTCTTTTCCTAATAAGACTGAATTTTAGATCTGTGCCAGTGATTTCCACTTTACTTTTCATTTACATCCCAGTTTTTCTAAGCACAGTCGTGGCATTACACTGGAAATATACTTTCATGTTTAGAATCACAAATCATTGCTTTCTGGAAGTTAGCTTCCGAAAAATAAAATACAGCTATAGAATTACAAGCATGTTCAATTCCATTTAATGAAATGTGAGGAATAGCTTTAGATAATGGATGTGCTTTTGTTTCCCTGAAGAACACATGCAAATGTGAAAACCATACTTACATTAAAGTATCCACAGAATTATCCCATACTTTAGATTGAATTATGAAAACACTGTGCATGTCATGCATACTAATACAATGAGATGCAGTAATTAGTTGAGATAATACAATCGTTGAATCCGTGAACAGCCCCAGAAGTAGAAAACATTGCAGTTAAATAAGATTAAAAAGAATCATTCATTTTCTCCACTACAATGCAGTACCATTCGTATTTGTAAAATGTTCATTTTGTCAATTTTGTCTTCCTTGAATTGATACTCTCCATCTTAAGAAGCACACGAAAATAGTTTATTCCATTATTATTAATATGCTGAAATTTTTCCTGAAGATGTTAGTTTTTCATAGAAGATGCTAAAGATTTTATGTTTATAAATGTTCTCAAAACCAATAATCTCTTTAATGTGTTATCTATCATGCAGTCCTCAGAAAACTGGTCCAAAAATTTACATTTATTCATGAACCCATGGGACAAAGAGAAGAAATAAAATAGACAATTTTATCTTAACTTGATGTTTACTGTGAGTGCTTTAAATTCACTTTGGAAAGAAATATTTAGCCCAGTGATTATTTTGGAACTGAACTATATGTAATGCATGTTTTCAGCATCAATATAGATCTACAATCACAGGCAAAACAGATGTCTTTTTACTCTAATCAGATTATTTGTTCCACTTTTATCTGAACAGTAAATGTATCTATAATATAAATATTTTTAAAAAGTTTCCAGTCACAGTCAACTACTACTCTAACATTGGAATAGTTGAGAGGCTCAAAAATAAACAAAATATACTTTTATTTCAATAGTGCTTTATAATGTAGCAAATGACTATTAAATCTACATGAATATTAACAGCACAATTTACCTCCATGTTTTTCAGCTTGCAAAAAAGGCATTTGATTCTCATGGAGTCCTGGGAGTGTAGCAGATAATAAACAAACATGACAGCACACATTGCACACTTGTTTCTGGCCAGGTGATGTGCCATGAGTTCACCTGCTTTATCTCACTAATTTCTTCCAACAACATCATGACACAAACACTTCTATGCTCAATTCACAGATACTGAAACTGAGATACATAACAAGCAACAAGATTAAGGTTACTCAATAAATAAAACTAATAATTAAAGGTATACTTTCTATTTCCTTGTGAAAATGAAATTAAGTGCAAAAGATGAGGTATTTGGGAAAAATTTCAGCGAGTAGGTAGGAAAAGCACAAGGATCTAGTTCTCTAACTCTAAATCTTACACTATTTCTGTTATACTACTGAGTTTTGTCTTAAAAATTATGCACACTTTTTGTAAACTGAACTTGAATTTCATAGGAAATCGTACTTCATACGGCATAAAATAACATGAACTTTTTTTTTCAGCCTACATTTATATTAAATTGTATAATGGCCATAACTCTTCATCTTATAGTAAATTAAAAATATCATTTGTGGAGTATTTCATATGATTCCACATACTTCTAAGTTTTTTGTATATTATTTCACTTACTGATCATTAAAAGTCTGTGAAGAAAATATAAGTAATTCACTTTATTGAAGGAAAGTAAACATTAATTAAAAAATTAAAGTTCACATGGCCAATTCTAGAGACATATTTGAATTACAGTTTTTCCTAATGTAAACCTAACTTACTGTTCTGTAAAAACTTTAAGTATACCAGAAAATCATACACAGTAAGTTAACATAACTTCAATTTAAAAAGTATTGTTATTTATAGGAAGTTTGATATACCAAATCTGGTTGAAAAGCCACCTGGACGTAAACGTCTCTTTTTTGGAAGATTTTTAATTACGACTGCAATTTTTTTTTGTGTTATTGGTCTGTTCAGCTTTCTATTTCTTCTTGATTCCATTTTAATACATTGAATTTTTCTGGGAATTTATTCATTTCCTATAAGTTTTCCTTTTTTTTAAAGAATGTAATTGCTCATAATAGTTTCTTGTGATCCATTTAATAGAGTTACTTACTGTTATTATGATTAAGCTCTTACTTTCTATTTATGTAAATTTAAGTCTATTTTTTTGTAAGTAATTGATATATCACATACCTGTGCAGTGTATGAAATAGGCCTGCTAAACTTTATTTTTCTCGTCTCTTCTTGAAACCTTATGAGGAAGGAAATAGATGATTCTCAGCTAAGAAGGGAAGTTAGAGGTCACAGTTACTCTTCCCAGCAGACACATAGATGAAGGAGAAGCGAAGGGAAGGGCATCCTGTCAGTGGGTCCCTAAGAAAACCGGATCCCGCCTTTTCTAGACAAAAAGGAACAGATCTTCAATCAGCGGGTTTCATTACCTACTGCAGCAGCGCTGCGGACAGCGTGAGATTCATGAACTTAGCAGCCCCTGCACCCCTGCAGGTGAAGACCCGCCAGCCAGGCAAACGTTGACTTGTAAGGAATATGGCTCCAGGACAGCGGGTGTGTTGCTTACTTCTTCAAAAATAACTTTTGCTTTGTTACTTGTTCTTTTATTTATAGGTTAGTGATTTTACCTAAATTTATACTCTTATGTGTCATCATTTTATGTCACTCAACTTAATAACTCAGGTTTCATATGGAAGACAGTTTTGTGACCAAAGAGAGAATGCTTCATATCAAAGTGATGATTCGTCAATAGTATATGAGACATGTTTTTTATGCTACTTCAGATCTTCTTTGTTTCACCTGTCATTCCATTCAGCTATAAAAGTAGGTGAAATTTATCAAAACCTCAGTGTCTGTGGGAGACCTCTCACCTCCTGTCCCTGATTCACAAGTTCTCCCTGGGTTCTCATGTATGTGACACTTAGATGTGTGGGAAACTTAATGTCCCCATGGGACAACTGTTTGACAAATGAGACAAAAGGGCTGGCAAATAAATCTTTTTATTTCCAATATAAAAACAAAACAAAGCAATCAGAAAGACTCAAAAATCATGATACTTATTTGAGTATAGCAATCATGGGATCATGACACACTACAATAAACTGTGAGTGTATTCTGAGGTTGTGGTAAAGGAAAGTTTTAAGGATCAAAATCAGGATTATTTAGATATTTTGAAAGCCTAAGCTTTTGCCATAATAATCATAAGAAAGGCATCAGTCTCAGGTTGAAGAGACAGATGCTGGGCAGATGTCTTTGTAGAAATACTGTGTATAAATTACAGTAGCCTGTAGTTATAAAGAGTCTTTTGTTACTATCAGGTAGTTACTATCAGACATTCATGTATAGGGACTCTTCCATTACCTCCTTTTGGCTTTTTATTTTTTTTTTCCTGGTTGTGGTTGACCCCAATGACTCCATTTTGATTCTGACAATTTTCACACTTGCCTTATTCACTCCTCCCCACACCAGGCTTCCTAAGATGTAAATATCAAGTGTCCTTCCTAGAGGACAACTAAGGCAAATTCAGTGATTATTCACACTTAGGCACTATCTTGAAAACACGGCCTTTTGTGCTTTATTTTTCTTGTCTTTCATTCCTTCTTTCTCAGCTTAGGTTAACAAATAAAAATGTAGCACTAAGTTCTTTGCCTCAGGGCCTGTTTTCTGCTGAACCTGTGTAAGACAATTGGTAGTAGATAAAGTATTAACATAGCATATATTGGCATTGTATTACTTAGAAGACTTTAAGTGTAGTTAGTTAGAATGAGCTATAGGGAAAATAGGAAGTGGTAGATTTTATGGATTGTTGTAGTTTTGTTTAAGGACCACGTGTGACTATAATAATTTTAAGAATTTTAATTGTAAAAGGGGTTGGCTTCTGTTCACTTCATCAGAAAACTCAGATAATAAATGTTAGTCTCAGTCAACCAATTGCCAACTGAGAGTATGTTATAAAAACCAAAGGACCTCTATGGCATATTTCAAAGACAGTCTCATCTACTGTCACTAAAATAAATGAGTCATGAAACTTCAAAAAGGACTGAATATAGGGTTTCAAATGAATTTTTATGTCAAAATCAGGGAACAAACAGAAAAAGAATAGGACACTGAATCCAGGAATTGTGGCAGTTCAGTGGGTGAACTTGAAAATCTTGAAATCTCAACTATGCTTGAGTACTCTAAGCTACCAAAAGAACCATCTTCCCATTCCTAGAGGTGAGAATCTTAGGGACCTCCATGCCTCAGATGACTTGCAAAGTGACATCATTCTCCTGAACCTCTGACCCCATCATTTTTCATTTCTTCTAGGTCAATAACCAAGATCATATCACAACAGAGTTTGAGAGGAAAAATACAGTACCTGTTACAGGAAGAGATAGTTTAAATGAAATCATGGTAGGACCTCACCCACATGTACTAGTAAGAAACCAGAGGGTGTGCTGAGGTGAATTTTGAGGGTGTTAGATTAGGTGGAGAAGAATATAAGGCTGGATGGGAAAGGACTTATTATCCTAGGGGAATTCACTCGTGAATTTTAATGTCTGGTAAGGACACTTGGAGCTGGTCTTCACAGTCGGTTAGTTTGTCTTTGGGAAGTGTGGGCATGATGATAGCCTAATATAAGTTGGGAGGTATCAGGATTTCCTTGGCACAGTGTTGTGGAAGGAGTCTGATGGAAATATTAGAATGGTATCTACCTAGTAAAAGCTGGGACCCACCTCCTGGGTACTCATAAAGGCATTAAGGAAAGCACTGGCTTTGTGGGCATTAAACATCCATAGAAACCCTGCAGGTAGATTGGTGGAGCTGATGTCATGGACTAGACTCCCTTGCATCCAAAGGGATGATAATTTTGGAATGGCAAAGGATATATTGTGATGCCATCAGAGTTACGTTCAATTTAGTTACCAAAATGGGCAATAAAACTATTATCTGAATCTGGATACCTTGATCTATAGGTGCCTTAACCACTGTGGTGATGGTTAATTGATAATGTTGATCCCAGAAGACATAAAATGGCTTATTAGGATGTACTTAGCATCTGTTAGAACCTTCACATTAGTTCTTAATCGGTGGAATATCATTACAGAAATAAGAGTGGTCATTTGCCTTCTTTTACCCAAACAAGATAGTAAATCAGAAGAAATACCATATACCAACAGGGGTTTCAGAGATTAATGTTGTCTTCAAACACTAAAACCTACAGACAGGGCCATCCCAATCATATTTCAATTCTTTTTTGCCTGTGTGACCTCATAATACTAAGCTAATTATACTGGATAGTACCGAATGACTAAAGGTAGGTAGGTAGTAACGTCCAATTCAGCTCCTGGACTAAGGGTAGTACCTTTACAGAAAACATTCACACAGCTTTTGGCACTTAGTATGTGTTTATAAATCTATTGAATACATGATTCTCCATTGCCAAGGAATTCATGGCAAATCATATGGCAGAAACAAAAATAATAAATGTGCTCACTTTCTTGCCTTCATGTTTCTATTAACAATCACATTTTCTAACATAGTATAGTCCTCATGGGCTTCAGTTTCCTTTGTTTTTCCGGAAGACTTCTTATTAATGACTTCACAGCACACAGAACTGGTAATCAAGAGGCTTGACTGCCTCAGAAGCCCTACTGTCTAATAAAAACACACAAGAACAGTTGTCCAACTAAAACAACAAAGTAGCCTGATGCAACTTCAGCTACTATGCCAAGTGGCGAGGAATAGCTTGCAGTGAAGATGTGCTGTAAGTGTGTGCCAGTGACCTAAAACTGGCATTAGTGTTGTTAGTGGTTTAAGTACACAAGTCTGGGAATCAAGGGCTAGAAGCAACGGGTCCCTCTTATGTCACTTCATGTTTTACTTACAAAGTTTGAGAAACTATCGCCACATTCAAGGTTTTGGTTTATAAGGAGGGACATTTCTCACAGGGATACAATGAGTATTCTACCGAAATTGCCTCTATTACATGGCCAGTTTGAGTTCTTCAATGTCAATTATCAAATGAGTAAAAAAATACTCATTCTAGTAATCAAACCTTGATTATTATCAAAAAGTAGTTCTGTTATTTCACCATGGTTAGGGCTGGAACTTCTGGAAACCATGGAATTCTTGATATGTTTATCCACAGTAGTAATAACAAGTAGGTTATTGCAGCAACCATGGTCCAGGAGGAACATGTAACTAACAGACTTTTAGATCTCTCTCTGTGATAAATGTGTGTATATTATTAGGCGGGTATCCAAGATCAACTTGGTCGGTGACCACAGTAGGGCTTGCGGCTGCTTTGTTAACTCTGACTTTGAGTTTCTTCAAAGACTCTGCCTGGCCTGTGTACTTCGAAGGTCTCTCTGCAAATTATTCAACTTGTATCACCTCTGAGAAGAAGATTGCTATATTGGGGACCATGTATTTTAGGGTCAGTGATAATGGAGACTATGAGAGTATCTGGCAAATTTTTAGCCAACAGTTGATGAAAATAATTTAATAAATTCTTCTTTTCTTCCAAAAGGCATTATGACATCAAATAAAGTTTATATGACTTCTGGAAAAATGATTCCCAACATTGATTATTCCCTGCTCTTAGCAACCATCTTGATATTTATGAAATTTTTCTAGTGTCATCTTGTCTAAGCTCAACATTTCCCAATATTACCTTCCTTCTCTCTGTATTTCTGGTTACGGTTAGGGCAAGAGTTGTTCTGATCTTTCATATACTTGTGCCTCTGTATACTCATACACATATACAATATATATCATTATATTATGTAACATGTATACATATGTATCATATACTCATATATAAATATTAATTATTATACACAAATTCTATTAATTACTGAGGAAGGCATATTAAAATCTCCAACTGTAATGGTAAGCTTGTCTTTTTCATTTCCTTAATGTTGTAAGACTCCCTTTTTTTATTTTAAAGCCATTATTAGGTACATACACATTTGTAATTGTTATGTTCTTTCTAATAAATTGATGCATTTTTAATTTTAGCAATTCTGATAGGTATATAATTATATCTCACTGTGGTTTTAATTTGCATTTTCCTAATGACTAATGATGTTGAACATTTTTTCATGTATTTCTTTATCATATATATGTCCTCTTCCATGAAATGTGTCATGCCTTTTACACATTTTCTAACTGGATTGGTGTTGTTTTATATTTTATTTTTCTGACCCATCTTGGAAAATGTCCTATGATACTCTCTGTAATATAGAAGAATAGGCAATCTTGTGAAGAGCTGTTGCAAGACTTTCTCATCTACCTCTCTACCTTTCGCGAGGCTTCCTGTCCAGCAGGAGGCTGCCACAAGGTTACTTCTCAATCCTCTTTCTCATTATGGTGTGAGAGTTTCCACCTCATACCACCACCACCATCCTTGACATTGGGGTCCAGGTGCAGGGCTTGAAACCACTACTTAGCTGCATGGTAGAGATGACTTTTCCACAGTATAGCAACTCACTAATTGTGTGTCATCCAGCTCTTCACATTCTGTGTCACTTGGTGGTGTGAGAAGTGGAGCAACCCGAAGTGTGCTGAATTTAGTTTTGCTTGAATTGTCATAAACTGCCAAAATCCGTTTAGTTCATTGTCTTTTCTGACCCACCAACAGAAATGTGCTAAACCAGTCTAGCAGCTGCCGCCATACTGCTAAGAATTCAGAAACTACTTGACTACTTTGTAGCAGTGGCTCAACTTACCCAAGTCCCACCTCTATCATCCGCAATCACATTTCCTTAACTTGTCTCCCTTCTCATAATCTTGAATTCTGCCAATCTGTGTTCTACACTGAAATGAAGAACACAGTTTTTTTCTAAATTGTACATTTTATTTCTAAAATGTAAATCTGATGCTGTCCCCACTTCTAAAATCTTCCAAATAAAGATAAAGTGAATCATTTTACCAGTACTTACTATGACTTCCATGATTTTGCTTCTGACTACCTTTGTCACCTCAATTTTTGCTACTTTCCTCCTTAATGGGATAAGCTCTAGTGAAATACAAAGTATTCTCTGTTTTTGAGCCAAGATACATATGCCTAACAAAAATTTAACCCCTAACTATCCTGAGCACAAAATATGGCAAGATCTGAGGCTAAAAGAGCAGTAACACTGCAGTCATGCCTTAATTCTTTTTGCCTTAATAAGATGAATGTATACATGAAAAATATATGGGTAATTCATGATTTATACCTACCTATACTGTATTTACTGTATATTAATGAATGACAGAAAATTTCATATCCAAACCCATACCTTAGCC
>RJWT010024713.1:0-16382 GCA_004365215.1 Cuniculus paca | reverse complement strand
TTTTCCCTACAACCTCAAGGCCACCTCTGGTCTGGCTTGTGAAGATAACTGCCACAAAATAGGCAACAATTTTCATGGTTCTGTGATGCCACATAGAGCAGCGCTGCAGCTGAGGGCCCCCAAGCCACTGGCCAGGCAGGAAGCGCACCATTCCAAGGCTGGGAAGAGTTGTGTTGATGTTCTTTTCTTTATTCAGTCAGATAAGCAAGAACTCACGCTTACCACTTAAGATGAATGTTGAGAAGAATGCATAGCGATCCAGGTTTAGTTCAAGGTTGAAGGTCTGGGAGTTAAAGACCACTTGTCTTAAAGTTTATTAAACAATCCCTACTTGGGGCATTGGTGTCATTTTCAGTGCTTTCACAAGATAAGTAAAAGCATGGTAAATATAACTGCACATATATCATTGTAAGTTTGTATCACTAGTTTCTTATGATTAATTCTTAGAAGTCTTATCTGTGTTCTTGAAAATTTTTACAGCATAATATAAGATTATGCTGTAAAAAGAAAATACCAATTTATTTTCCATGTGGCCCTTAAAGTTCCTTCATAGTCTTATTTCAAGTCATACTAAATTGATAAGGAATATTTAACAAGCATTTTCTTAGCTATTTATTTGTAGTCATCTGGCATATTATAATTTTTAAGCACTGGAAAAGATTTATTGAAACATTTATTTAACTACCAATATTTGATCCAAATATATTTATTTAAATTTAAATCACCAGTATTTTAAAATTGATCTAATACATTTCTGACTTTATCTTCTTTACTTTTTTACTGTGGATAAGAGATTTATGAACAGGTGATCAGAATGATATTTGGTACTTAAAGTGACTAAAATTGCAAAAAAAAATATAAGTGTAAAAAAATGCTTAGCAAACTATTTTTCCCCATTCTGCTGGTTTTTTGTTTCTAAAATCAACCATTCTTTTTTCCCTCTATACTTTCAGTATGTGTTTTAAATGCGTGCTATCAGAGAATGTTTACCTGAAATAAGGTGGATGTATTGTTGAATAAGACATTTTCTATGGAAATATTGATGGCTTACATCTTACAAGGGGATTTTAGTGCCAGCAGTTACATTTTTTTCCTACTTTAATTATTAAAGGCTTTTTCTTTTTCACAGCAACTGAATTATAGAGTGAACACATTTCAAGTTGAAGGTGAAACGATAGTTTTCACACCATATACATCTAACAAAAGAAATGTCAGAAAAAATGTTGAAATCCAGGAAACTTAGAGAAGTTAGACCAATAAGTTATTATGAATAATGAAAAGGAAGTCTCTTGGCCAGTCATTATGCCCATGTGAAAAGAGTGATGGCCTTTGACTGCTCATTTTGTGTTCATTTTTTCATGTGCAGTTTTGTGTATAGGATGTGAGAAAAAGGCCTCATGAAACATATCTTTCTACCTGAATATGCTAATCAAGGTGGGACTTTTTGTATCAGTTATTTATAATGTGGGGATTCTGGAGAAAACCTTTGGTGGTCCACTGTGCTATAAGCCTGGCTCATAGATGAGGCGAGCCTCCAGGGTCTAGTCTGGCATATGCTAGGCACTGATTGAATATTTGCAGCTGACTCAAGCTTGTCTTCAGACTTGGGTTTCAGATACATAGGCACTGAGAATCCATTTCTGTCAGCCAACTTGCTCGCCAGCTAGTAGGAATATAGGAACAGGAAGTAAATTCAGTCTGCTAACACTTTTTGTCAGCCCAGTGCTTATTTCAGTAATCCACCTACCGCTGAGAAAAGCTGAATTGATAATACTTTTCAGTTATTGTTCTTATTATTTTCTTAAAATATTGGGGTTATCATTAGATATTATAAATGGCCTTGTGTATGTGTCTGAATGTATATGTGAGGGTGTGTGTGTGTGTGTGTGTGCACTGTTATACCCAGGGTACCTATTAGCCTACTGAGATTTTAATCCTCCAAAACAAATACTGGACATACTGCCTTCATAAACTCCCTGGTATGATGTACTAAGGATATGACATCATTTCTGTGATATTCTTGCCAAAAATAAAGTCTCAATATGATCATGAAAACAAAATATCAAGCAAACCCAAATTGAGAAATATTGGACAAAATAATATTCTTCTTAAGTGTTAAGTACATGAAAGAAAGGGAAAGAAAGAGCAACTGTTATTGCCTGGAAGAGACTGAGGAGAAGTAACGACTGCAAAATGGAATTGTGGATAGGATTCTAGTACAAAATAAAAGATATTTGTGGGAAAACTGGTGATACTTAAGATCATTAGTTTATCTAGCAGTATTCTACCAATATTAATTTTCTTGTTCTCAGGGTTATACTGTATTTATATAAAAATCATGTGTGTATTTTGAGGGGAACTGTTTTGTTTTGTTCCATGCCGAGGATTGAACCCAGGGCCTCTCACGTGCTAAATGCTTGCCCTACTATTGAGCTCCACTCCCATCCTTAGGTAAGATGTTAACATTAAGAGAAGTCAATAAGGGTTATAAAAGGAATTCTCTGTTTTTTTCAATTTTTTCTTTAAATACTAAAATAGTTCAAATAAGAAATTTTCAAAAACACGATTTTCAGTTTGTTATTAGGTCTGGGTACTGCAGAGTTAATAGTTTTTAGATTTTACATTTTACATTTATCCTTAATAAGCTTAGTCTCATCAGTGCAAATCAACTGCCCCAGCATACAGTGACTGGAAGTTCAGAGTTAGGAAGATGGCATTTTTGAAATCCAGCTCTGCCACTTACCAGATGCATGACTTTGGGGAGCTATTTAGCTTCCCTGGGTCCCAAGTTTCTTATCTCTAAAGATAGAATCATTATGATGATGATGATGTTGATGGTGGTGGTGATGGTGATGATGATAACACCTACTCCATGTGGTAGTTGAGGGGATTAAATGAGATGCCATTTGATTAGCACAATTGCAAAAACATAGTAAGTCCTTTATAAATATTAGTTTTGGCTCCCGATGTTGTTGCCTTTGTTTAATCTCTTTTTTTTTTAACTCAGCAGCAAAATATAAACAATGGCCCAAGTCTGTTACAAATATTAGACAAGCTAATGTATCTAAAATAGTATGTTTTCCCGGTCCATAGTCAGTGCTAATGACAGTGTATTTACTACTATCATTCATTCATTTGTCTATCCATACATGCACTCATCCAAAGGACAGGTAATATTTTTTGAAGACGTTTTTGTACTGGAGATTGGTGTGTCTTTATGTGAAAAGTATTGTTATGAATCTTTGAGTAGGCAGAGTGATCATGAGACAAGCCTTATCCATGTATAGCACATTGAAGTCCACAGGCATTTTTTTTCCATACATGTTTTCATTAGTTGTCTTTGAAACACTTTGCAGTAGCTATCAATTTCTATTACTGTGGAAGAGGTCGATGAGGAAAACGAGTAGTGGACGGGTATGACACACCCCAGTTTGTGTAACTAGTCAAGGGGTTGACCAACTCGTTTCTGTAAAACAACTTGATAGTAAACACTTTAGTTTTGTGTGCTCTGTGGTCTCTGTGGCATCTATTATGCACAAAAGCAGTCATAGAAAATGAACAAATGGATGTGTGTATGGCTGTGTCCCAATAGAACTTTATTTACAAAAGATGAGCAGTGAGCTGGACTTGCGGAACGCCTGAACTAGCAAGCCACAATGCGCTTATTCAGCCGTAGAATTCTGACTCCAAGCCCAGGCTCCTCAGGATGCCGTGCACATTCCAGCGCAGTTGTTAGGCGGAGAGCATCACAGTGTGCCTCTTGCAATTTCATCTAACTGAACCATCATGTAACCCCTATTTCTACATCCTGCATCTTGGTCATCAAGACATATTTTATTAAATCACCCAGCAGAAATTCAGGTTCACATTGCTTTTACTCAAAAAGTCATGAATGGGAGTTTTATAGGAAGCCGCTGTAACTCTGTGTGACTATGAATTCTTTTTCTGAAATAGCCATGCACTCTCTCTTTTTTTTTTTTTTTTTTTGCGGCACCGGGGATTGAACTCATGACCTTGCGCTTGCCGTGCAGGCGCTTAGACCGCTGAGCTAGATCCCCAGCCCTTATGCATTCTTTTTTAAAACATTGCATTCTAGAAATGTTTTCAGGGCATAAGGTTATTAGATTAAAAATGGATTTGTAACTTTTAAATGAAGCCTTTTCCTCTGATTTGGGTTAAGGGGGAGATTCTGAAATGTTCCCAAAACACATATTTTCCTGCTTTTAAAATGGGGCCCAGTGACTCATCATGATTCCTCAAAGATTGCCAACAATGCTTTCGTGGTCACATGTGAAGTCCTTTCATTACCCTAGGGTGTGATTTATTGCTGCGACTTGGATTTATGCAAAGCAATTTACTGATCTCCCTCAGGATCTCCTCTCTTGTCTTGGGCTTCATGTTTTCTCCTTCTTTCCAGCATGGAGATCACTCGCCTTGATAGCAAAGGTGGAAGCAATATGAGAGTTGAATGGTTCTGTTTTCTCTTAGCTTCTATGAGCATTACATCATTTTCTTTGAGCAATGAGTCAATCCCATCCTTGTTCTCATCTGGCTCTAAACACAGCCTTAACTGAATACTCCTTGTAGATTTCATCACGTTTTGTAAGTCATGGCATACTCTGGACTTTTTGACACTGGTTTTTCAGATTTATGCTTCCCTCTATTCTTTGATTATTTTCCTTCCTTCCCTATACTCCTTAGGTTTGTAGTTCTTATTTAAGTATCATATCAAAATAAATTCAAAACTATAAACCAATAAAATTCAAATATATGACATGGATTTAATATGACAGATGGTGCTTTGTGCCAAAACATTTGGTAGATTTATTGACAAATTGAATGTGCGTGCATGTGTGCATACGTGTGTGTGCGCGTGTGTATTTATGTGTGTGTTTTAATGATCACATCTACTGGGAGTGGGTTTTATGAGTTTGGCTGCCCTACATAGACTTGTGATATAATAACTCAGTTGTCTTTCCAATATTCAAACAGTCAAGCTACATACTATTTATTAGTTTAATGTGTTGCTATATTATTTGCACTTTTCCTTTTGGCAGTATTATGACATTTATCCATTAAGCCGACTTCTGTTCTCTTATCATTATGAGCTGAAACAATAGCATCATAAATGAATGTGCAAAGAAGGTACTGGCTCACACAGCAATATTCAGTCAAAGGTTGTTTATTAATATTTTGGAATATGATTAATCTTTATTTCATGTCACCAAAATGAAATTTAAAAATTAAAAATATTTATTGAGATCCTGTGGGTTCATGAATATGTGACTTTGGATACTGAAGAAATCCCTAAGAGTCTATCTTTGCATCCCTATTTAAGGAATACTGATCAAGAAAACCAGACCCTTTTGATTCCTTATAAGTAGCCAGCTGCTTACTCCCCCAATCATCCTCTTTCCTCTTTTACCCATTCTTCAACTGAGCATGACTTCTTAGGCTGTCAGTTTCATCAGTATTCTATGCAGAACCCCACTTCCACCAGAGACCTCACTGCACATTTATTTTATTATTGTTCTACTTGAATTAAAAGCAGAGTTAAGGGCCGGGGATTTAGCTCAGTGGCCTAAGTGCCTGCCTGGCAAGTGCAAGGTTGTGAGTTTGATCCCTGGTGCTGCAAAAAAAAAAAAAAAAAAAAATCTTCTCATCTTTAAGGGCCAGGGATTTAGCTCAGTGGTATAAGCGCCTGTCTGGCAATTGTGAGCTCGTGAGTTCGATCCCTGGTGCTGCAAAAAAAAAAAGCAGAGCGTGTTGCTTATGTGGTTGGTAAGACTCTCCCTCTGATTTCATATTATGTTCTTAGAAACTCCCAACCACTTTAGTTGTATGACAGGGCCCCTGAGCCCCCTGTAAGACCTCAGCAAATCTCTAGTCACCAGAGGTTCCTTGCCTCCCTTTGAGTTTGAGCACTGCCTTCTTTACCTACTGTGTGAGGTGGCTCTAAGTCCTTCTGGTGAGTTGGGTTTTGTTGCTGTTGCTATTGTTGTTGTTTGCTTGTTTTTGTTTTTTCTTTTTAATTGCATAGGAAAACCCTAAAATCATTTACATGTTTCAGTTCCCAAGAATGAGTACCACACAGTGCTAATCTGATTAACTAACATCTCCCATTTCCTGGCTTTTTGTGATTGATTTTACTTTTCTTTCATATTCGTATCAAAATCTTCTCCCATTTTCCTACATGAATGATATTTCATTGTTTTCAGAGAAACCTCTTCCTTATGAGCAATTGGGGCATAGAGAACTCTACAGAACTATGGCTCACGATCTGTCACCTGCTGTGATACTAACTTGCATGTTCAATACAGATGATTTTCAGCCTCAAGGAAGAAGATATGTCATTGTATTATTATGAGGACAAAGATAGGACTCCCTTTCTAACCTTACCAGGTATTCTACTCAGCTTGAGTCCTTTTCAATCTGCTTAACATTCCTTCATGAATCCTGACACACTAACTTCCTGTGTTGAAATTGCTTATGAAGCCTTCCTTGGCATATTTCTTTAATTATGGCCTGAGAGAAGGCATTTTTCATTGTTTCTTCACTCTTTTTTTTCACTCTTTCCTGTTTTTTCCCATTATTCCTCAGTCTTTTAAGAGTTAATAATCAGCGCCGACTTACACGAAGCAATAATATCAGCTCCACTTTCAAAAGAACACATAAATGCTATTCTAGAGCTTCTCACTTGACCCCTCCAACTCCATTGACCTTCTCTTGCTTCCTTCTTGCTTTCTCTCTTCCTATTGGATTTGTATCTGGGTATCTTTTATATCAATAGTTTACCTTGCTCACAAACCGTATACTTCTTCGAGAATTGGTTATTTGGGAAATTGGCAACCTGATAACATTTTTAAACAGATCGTTTCTATATTTAGTCTGCCTATGATCTGAAATACATGTTCTCTAACTCCTCTAATCATGGATGTCACTTTCCTGATGACAAAACATTGGATTCAACATGATCCTTTCTACCTGCAGCTGACTTCGGAATGCACCCACACAAATCAATTATGATCACGAAATCAAATTTTCCAATCTGGGGAACAAAAAAGAGCTCTATGTGAATCAGTAAATGATAATTGAGGTGATATTTCAAGTCTTCCCTCACCCTCGGCTGGGGAGGTCAGGCAAAAAAAAAAAAAAAGAATAAAGTGGTGGTCCTGTGTACGGTATGACATTTACCTTCTGTTGTTTGCCACACTCTTTACTCTCAATTGCCTTCAACTAATGCCAAGTAGTCCATTTCACCCTTAGTTTTCACTTCAAAAAAGTGCTAAAGGAGGATAAGTAGGGTATTTTCCATCTTTTTAAAATGAAGATTTTTTTTTACTTACCCTTAATTTCTGATAACAGTTTAACATGTTCTCCAAAATTGCTACATATAATTAACATTAGGATGTTAGGAAATCTTTATATGGAGCTTCTTTGGAGTCTTTTCCTACATGATGCAGACAAGAATTAGTGTTCAAAAAAGTGTCATATTTTATTTTTCTAGTCATGAGAAGTTAAACTGACTGCAATTAAGTGCTTCACCATACTGCTAAGTTCAGTGACTTTTCTGGATACATTATTTATAAAATAACTTTTTCTTACAGATATTCAAATTTATGCAGCTGGTTAAAATTCCAGAGAAAATACAGGAAAAAAAAATTCCTGAGTCATTAGTGTGAAGAATTATCTCTAACGCAATAGATTTTCATCATGACAAATGACACAAAATCTCCATAGCAACCCCATATAATTATGCATAAGATTTTAGTGTAGTGACAAAACTGAGCCCAGAAGAATTATAAAGAGTAGTAATATCGATGAGACAGAGTAGGGATAGGAAGCACACAGGAAAATTGAAGGGTTACAGTTCTAAGATATGAAAATGCACAAAGGGCAGAAAAGATTGCCTTCTTTGTGTTTTTGAGACTGATGATTAAGTCACTGCATTATCTGGAAATTGGAGACAAGGAACCACAATATCTGATGATACTGAGGTGCCTGCTAGAACCACTGTTGTTAAAGGAAGCCAGCATTTTTATTATAAATTGTTTTTCTGATTTTATAACATCTGTAAGAAAGTCTCTCTGGGAATATATTGGTATACAAGATTGAAATAAAGAAATTATTTTGTAGGTATTTTTTTTAATTTAAATATTGCCTGAACTCTTAAATTTAAAAAAGTAGAAGTATTCTAAACATGCAAATGTTTTGCAACTTCTAAATAGCTGAAATGCTTTAACATAAATATTCCATTTCTTACAATGTAAATAACAACTTATTATAAATATGAGCACATAAACCTAATTCATACTTCAGTATTTTTCTCACCTGAACTACCAATACTATATAATGTGATTCATGAATAGACCAGTGCCAGCAATATAGCTTTTGTTAACAGCCATTTGTAAAAATGTTGCTGCCCTCTAATTCTGAAGGGTATAAGTAATTTAGTTCAACAATCCATATGAGAAAACAAAGAGGATAGTTTTTGGAAACTTCAAGGCCATGACAGAACATTTAGGGATGAGATTGATGGATGAAAGAAATAGATAATGTCATGTACTCAATGTGGTTTGACACATGCTCACTCCTTTGGTGCTGTGATTTAAGAATGGATAACTAAGACATAACACAATAACCATAAAAATGCTAAGACATACTGAGTATAATGAGAATACTTGGAGTCTAGGATAAGAAACAAGCATGTGTTGTTCAAATACTGAACATCTAACCAAATATTCCCCAGAGGAGAATTAAGAAATTTTAAAAGGAGAGAACTGATATCAGTAAGGGTAAAGAAAGCCAGGACTGAATTCTAGGCAAAGGAAATGGTGTGACCAAAGGAACAAAGGTGTGAATTAATGCATTCTGTTTAGCAAAGTCATCACTAGCTCATTGGTGTTACCAGAGTACATAGCTTAAGGTATGGTATGGTGGGAAATGGATTACATCTGCAGAAGGGACACAGTCCAAATCAAGACTTTCATGAGAAGCAAATGACCAAAAATAAGTGCCCTTTAGGCAGTGGAAGCTACTAAAGTACTTAAGTGCTGAAGTATTTTAAGTGAGGAAGCTTTGTGACTAGATTTGCATTTTAGGTAGTCTGATTTCATTTTGTAGGATGGAATTTGTAGAGCAAGATTAAAAACAAGGCTGTTTTTGAAGCACAAAATTTCCAGTGACCCATCTTCTTTGTTCCAAATGTCAGGGGGTAATTTCAAACTCCACGCAAGTCTATTGTGCCATTTTTAACCACGTAGATCTTTCCTTAAATTCATTGTTCTGAGAGTGATCCTAACTATGTCAGTTATACTGGCTTAATTATATATGTTATGGATTGTTAGGGCTGACTTAATCCTTTTCTTTCTTTCAAGCAGAACATCAAAGTAATTATGGACACCTAAAAATATATTTTAAAGGCCATAAGAATGAAGTCTATTTTCATATTAATCTCTCTGAGTATGCGTGCATGCCTGTGCGCCCGTGTGTGTGTCTCAACTAATAGTAATAAATAATGGATGATTGTAGTTTTGGGAGAATCTGGAATAAATAGGATAATGGGATCGGAAATGTATCCTTATTATTCTTTCATTCATCAAATATTTTTGAGGGCCTTCTAGGTGACTGGGACTACTCTAAGTAAGAATAAAGCTACGATGTGCAAAACATGCATGAGCTTGATCTTATGGAAATTACAACTTACCAAAAATGACAGATGTTAATAACATAAATGCATTTTCTTTTAGGCAGTTAATGTAGACATATCTCCTAATGCCATTTACACAGTTCTTGCTTTTCAAGTTGATCAAATTTTTCAGCTGTCTCCCAGTTATCTTTGAATTGCATGAGAAGGAATGTTGAAAATAAACATGGCTTCCTAAATTCCTTGGAAAATAATTTAAAGGTCACTTCAATATAATGCAAATATTGGCTTTATCGTATCTCTGATTGTTCCTAAATTCTTGTTTGAAAGTAGAATGGACTCTCACAACAATCATAATATTATAAATAATTCTCAAGAAGTATAAATACTTAGATTTGATTCTTGGATTGACTTTCCAGCTCATTGGCTATAGGACTTTCTCAAAAGTTCAACATCGGCACTGATATTTTTAAATGTGCCATATTGTCTTTGTTTTGGTGATGTAGCCCTAAAATGGCCTCACCTGCATCTTACACTTCAGTTCTGATTCCTCTCTAAGATTATTTAATTCTATAAAATTAGACATATTGATCAGAAAATTAGAGTTCAGTTTTCAACATCTTGCCAATGACCTCTCTCACATTCTTTGATTGTTCTAGGAAAAGATTGCAAAGTTGCAGAAAAAGTGATGGAAATAGAGATTAAATGCTATACATTGTTTCTGCTTTAAATAATCAGTATTTATCTCATAGTGTTAAGTCTGAACAGACAAGGACAACATATGCATAATATATTCTTACTTTTGAATAGCAGTTGCCACAGTATCCTTAAAAGTTGGTTTTGGTCTTGTTTTTACGAGGATGTTCTTTGATGCAGGGTTTTACTACGTAGTTCCTGCTGATTTTACTATGTAGTACTAGTTTCTTTGAACTTGCTGTGTAGCCCAGGCTGACCTTAAAATGTTGGCAATCCTTCTGCTTCAGCCTCCCAAGTGCACCACCAAGCCTGGCTCCTGAAGTTGTGAATAAAAACACAAAACACTGGCCTGACATGGGATTTGGGATATAAGAATATTGCTCCTTCATATGTGAAAAACAAGAGCATGATTTTTGTGATCAAAGATCTAATTCAAAGAAGATAGGTTTAAAAAAGAAGAAAATTACAAATACAATGGTGATTATAGCCCATTATATGATAATTATAGGAGCTTTCTGGTTTGCCCTTTACAATTTGGCAATTTGAACTCTGAAGTGTCCTTCTCCATTGAGTATTTAGGAAGAAGTTGGTTTTCCAAGCATTTGAGTATATGGGAAAAGAACTGAAGACAAGTCAAGGTCAGAAAGAAATATACAAAATAAGAAATCACAATACAATAAAGACTGATAAGATGCCACAACACTATAAAATCTTTTAACTCAGAATAAAACTCAGAATGCAAACCCCAAATCTATTGGAGCTACAAAGAAAGACAGTATGGCCAGTTAAATCTGGACATTTTAAAAACAAAAATTCAAGGAGTTATCTCATGTTGTGTATAATATGAACATCTATAGTGTGAGAACTTCTGTGTGCCAGTATGAATCATAATAAGATGATTTGTCAGTAGATATGTGCAGAACATTTTATTCAAATCTCAGAACGTTTTATTTGCATATAAAGTGCTACATTTATACTCAACATTAACTATCCCTGAAGGAGTGATATTTAATAGGAGATTGCAATTATCTCAGTCAGGCCATAAACATTTTCTTTAGGGCAATGGCTACAGTTTAAGAGAGCCTCATAATCATTCATGTAAAGTACCAGGCTATTGCCAAACCAAGCCAGAGAAAATTTAAGCTACAAAAAGAGTGTGATTGTATTTGAATAACATATCTATTTTCACTTATCCTCCATTTTCTGAGTTATAAACATAAAGGTTAATGAGCTATTGAATTTTTATTTTGGATTCTGTGTGAAGGCTTAAAACAATTATTTTATGTGCAAATGTTAAGAATTGTAAATATTTTATCGCACACCAAGTTAACCACCCAGAATTGTTGTATTTTTCCACTAAAATGGTGTTACAGTGTATTTAGAGACTACTTGTGACATATCTAGTTAATGAGTCATAATTTAAAGCATCCTCTTCAGAAGGTCTTACTTCCTTACTTACATTGGTACTTATTTGACCAAACATTATTTTCTAAGATTTTAAATCATTTCCTGTGTAATTATGATCTCTTAATATTTTTGAAATTATATATAGTTGTTATAAGTTCAGATCTAAAATGTCTCCCGCAGGTCTTGTGGGTTTGGAAGGTGATTGGGTCATGGGGCCACTATACTCAGCAGTGAAGTCAGCCATTGGTGAGGCCATTAGCTTAATGTGCTGTGAGGAAGTGGCGTCTTACTGGAATTAGGTCACTAGGGACATGACCTGGAAAAAGCATATTCTTGTGTGCTGATTCTTCTCTTCTCTCTCTGCTTCTATCCTCCGCCATGCCTTTCCACCAGGTGTTTCTCCTGTGGAACCAGCCAACTTTGATTGAACCCACTGGAAACTATGAGCGCAGTAGACCTTTCCTTAAAATTGAGTGTCAGGTATAATGTCCCAGTGATGGAAAAGTGCCTAATGTAATAGTCTGGCATACAAACTAGAAAGAGTACAAGTAAATTTATTTTACCTATCTGTATAATTTTGATAGAAGTGTTCTGTTAAGAATCGAAGGGCTTTGAGCTGTGAAATTGATTTTGACATGAATAAACTCTGTGATGTTGGACAATGCAACTTTCTTCTATAAAATCTTCTCATCTATTTGTTGATGTTATCAAACCAACTGCTAAAATTTCCCCAGACCAATACTAGGGATTCTGCTGCTTAATCCAACATGACATCAGGGGACCCTGTAGGAAGAATCAGAAAGAAAACTGAACTGGCACAGATAAAGGAAGAAATGTGAAGGGAAGGACCAGAGGTAAATATTTCATACTGAGCATAGGGAAGAAGAATGAATTCAGGAAGATGTGAGACCAGCCTGCAGACGTCCCCATATATTCTACCCTTTCTGTTCAACATTGAGAGGAAGGAGCTCAAAGTCCAGGGAAGAGGTTGACAAGAGAAACCTGGGAAAGAGGGTCTATAAAGTGACTTCTAGCCTTTATAATTGTGAAGATGTCTTCTCTCTCAGATAATAAGTGATAATCCAGTTCCTTCCTTCTGCAGATTCCTCAAGGATTCATGCCTTAGGTTTGCAAACTGATTTTTACAAGGTTTCCATACTAATGCTTTTGAATTTTTTTCGCATTAAAGTTCACTTCCCTTGAGTTTGTAAAGAACTACATTTTAATTGAGAATTCGGTTGCCATGGTTCAGCCCATGTTCATTTGGATACTGCCAAAGCAGCTTTGAAATGCCATCCACTCAAACCTTGGCTGGGTCTTCAGTTTTTATCAAGATAAATTTGTCTGTTTGGCAAAAAGCTGTGGAGTCACAAGAGAAGCAGTAGACTATAAATATTCCTTTTGGCTTTTATCTTGCCAACATCTGAACAATGGAACCTGATCCAGTTTCTCAGCATATGTTCTGGCAATTTCATTCTGACTGACAATGGGAAATTGCTTGTTTCATAAAAGATATTTATCGAAACTGCCTCATTTTGGCCCCCAAGAAAGTGGGATTTCTGGCCAGTCTTTTCTGGGAGTCATCCATCTGAGCTTAGGAAATCCACATAAATTGCTGTCTGGAGGACTCCTGATCGCAGCATCTTCTGGATGTGAACATGTGTTCCCTTTAGGTACTAGGCTCTCAGATTACCTATGTTCACTCCTCCATTCTTGGCCCCTAGTAGCCCACAATGGCAAGGCTGCATGGTCACCTCCAAGACACCATCTATGTCAAGGCCAAGTCTGATTTAGCTGCTTTCATTGAGCCCATAAATCAGAAGTAATTAGCTATGCCCTAGCTAACTGTTTCTCCTCTTCCTATGCCGCTATGCGACATACTAAGCGGATGTTTGGTGCTGTATTCTGTGTCTTGGAATATATACCAAATTGTATGCATAGGATGCTTTAGCCATGGGAGTAGTGGTATCTCATTCTTTTATTTGTTCATGTGTTCCTTCAAGATATAATTATAATATATGTCAGGAACAGTGAGTGTAGATGCTAAGGAAACCTCAGGAAAAGAATAGACAAAAATGCCTACCTACTTGAAACATTCAGTGTAGTGGAGGAGACAGGTTATAATGAAAATAAATGAAATAAAAAGAGAGGAGATGCAGAGTGTGGAGGTTGCCATGTGAAAGTGGTGAACAGAGGAGCCTTTCTTTATGGGCACAATATGAAAGATGGAGTTGACATACGTGAGGGAAACCAAGAGCAGAGATAAGTTGCAAGGTCCCAAATCCATCCAG
Source organism: Cuniculus paca (assembly GCA_004365215.1). Classification (NCBI taxonomy): domain Eukaryota; kingdom Metazoa; phylum Chordata; class Mammalia; order Rodentia; family Cuniculidae; genus Cuniculus; species Cuniculus paca. The sequence goes on along the minus strand of RJWT010024713.1, from coordinate 2,342 downwards.
AAGCTGGTGGTATTTTACTCCATCCAGTACAAAAGGCCTTATAGGGGTTTGAGTAGAAGAACAACATGATGTGGGTTATGTTATAAGTGTCCTTCTGGGTGCTGCATTGAGAACATTCTGAAGGGCAAGAACAGAGGCAAGGAGACCATGTGGAAGCTGCTGCAGTAATCTAAGCAGGTACGGCTTGGGTGATGGATGTGGTGGAGCTAGGGGGATCCTGAATATAGTTTGTAAAGAAGCAGACGTGCTTTCCTGGTGGATGGAATGTGGGATGTAAAGAAAGCAGGGAGTCAAGGATACTCTGCTTGGCATGGCTCATTGCAAGGAGGGAGGCTTTGCATGTGTGAGATGGAGACATATGGTGGGGTGAGCAAGGGGGAGGCAGTGCTCTGGTGAAGATGAGCATTAAATCCTCACTGTGTATCTCTTATGAGACAAGCAAGGCATGTTTAGCCTCAGCAAGGACAGTATACTGGAGACACTTTAGCCAGATAACAGCAGCTCTCATTTATCTAAGGATGGCATTTTAAATCCTGTATATTTGCTTATTTACCTGAGAAGACTTACAAAACAGGTGACTTTATCAACGTCATAATAGTTATTATAGTACTATTTGCACATGGAAAAATGAAGGCTCACAGAAGCTAAATTGCCATCCTAAATTTCAATTTACAGGCACCAAGCTTCAAACTTGAGTTTCCTTTACTCCAAAGGCTAGTAATTAAGACACTAAATAAGCTGCCATATATGAAGCTACAGAGAAAGTGCTCCAATGAGAAAAAGATTCTCATTTATTTTTCTCCAGAAGCTTGGCTTTTGTTGCCTCTGAAGCCATCAGCTGAGCTTTTAACCTTTCAGATGATAACTATGAAGTAATTTTCTACCTGTAGCAACCCTCATGCTGGTTCTTGGGAAATGACATTGTCCAAATACAAATACGTTCCCTACCTTCCAATAGCTTACATTTTATTTATAGACACAATTGTAAAATTACAACTGCAATAAGCAACATTAAAGAGTCATCCAGGATATGTAAGAGCATTTAATAGATGAATGTGAACTAATCCAGGGAAGGAATGATGTTTTGCTGAGGCAAGACAAGTAGGAGCTTCCCAGGTAGTGGGGCCATGTTCCAGGCACAAAGAGAAAGAAACATTGTGCTTCCCACTCTCTGTTCTGGACACTGGTGTGTGCCCAGGGGTTCAGGAGCAGGAGGTGGAGTGGTGAAAAGCAAAAGCTAGAGGTCTAAGTAGGCAGAACTAGACCATGTAAGGAGGATGCTATAGTGCTAAATGAGATAGTTCATTGGTAAATAGGTGGGAACCAGGAGTGTCCTGGCCAGATTAGAATAGCTGGACTCTTTGTGGACTGGTTTAAGGATTTTGGTCCTTATTGTAAGAGTGATGGGAAGCTTATAGCAAACAGGGTTGCATGACCAAGTTTACATTTTTAAACAATCAGTATAGTTTAGTTAATATAATATGAATTTCCTGAATATTATAGTGCTTACAGTTACATAAAATGTAGTCATTGGAAAATAAGGTGAGAGGCACAGAAAACTTTCATTCTGATTTTGCAACTTCTTATGAATCTAAAATTACTTCAAAATGAAAAAAATTTAAAAGGAAGCTTGCTGTAGTTGTTGAAGACAGGAGCTGGGCCAGTTGGAAATAGAGTTACAAGAAGAAACTTACTCTGTGGACCATACAACAGCTGAGGGCACAATCATAGGGAGGAGGTGGAAGGAATGAACTGATAGAAGAGATGGATATGTGAGCTATAAACCCAACAGGCTCCTCTGGACAACTCATTTCCTGTTGCCCTCTGAAAGGTTCTAGCAAGAGGATCCTAGAATACTCAGTATGAGCCCATTGGTTTTAAAGTGGAAGAAATCAGTGTCCATCAGAAATGAACAAACACAGAACCAGAGTGACCAGCTAATAGCAATCACTTGCAGGGTTAGAAAAGGGGAAGATGTTTCAAAATTATTTCTTCTCGTTAGGAAGCTAAACTATCTACTTTCCTACGTTGTTAAGTCCTCTCTCAGGGGAGAGAGTACCAGGGGAACCTGAGGCAGAGGGCAGCCTTGGTCCTTCATCCAGGACCTTAGGGTCCTGTTATGTAACGTGTTTGGGAGGAGAGACTGAGGGAATGCTGCTGCTCTAGCAAGAAAGGAGGGAGGAGCCAGGTGTGGTGGCTCACGCCTGTAATCCCAGCACTCGGGAGGCTGAGACAGGCGGATCATTGTGAGTTGGAGACCAGCCTGGGCTACAAAGTGAGCTCAAGGCCAGCCTGAATGGCATAGTGAGACCCTGTCTCAAAAACACCAGGGCCGGGGATCT
>RJWT010024712.1:0-16388 GCA_004365215.1 Cuniculus paca | reverse complement strand
TTCAATGGAGTTTCCTTAGCCACAGGGCAGATAATTGCTTTTCATCTCTCTGACTTCAGTACCTATTTTTCATTGGAACAGAATTGGAAAGGAAGCTATAGGTTTTATTTCTTCTTATTCACGTGTAGAACAGGAACATTTTAGAAACACGACAGTATCCTTTGGAGACCCTAAGGACAGGCTGAGGGTTGTGTTTGCAGATAGGACCAAGGCTGACTCTTTTGGCAAACCATGGAAAATGGGTCTTTGATTTCTTTGGATGTATAACTTTCCCAGTCACTGAGTTAGACACCAACGGGGTTGCATGAGGAGACATAGCTCAGCGTCCACTCCCAAGAGCAGACTGGACAGAGCAGCTGCAGCTTGGACTGGGTTTTGATTATGTAGAAACCTTAATGTTCCATACATTTAAGGACTGAATGTCTTTTTGTGTACTTTGATTAGACTGAACTCTGTTTCAGAAGTTTTGCGGTTGCTGTGCCCTATATCCAAATCGTATGTCCAAAAATATTTACAGGTCCAGCTTCTTTGCTTCATTCAAATCTCTCCTCAAAGATCATATAATACAAGAGTTTTATTTTTTTGTTTCTTTGTTTTTTCTTTCCAACCATCTTGTGCTAAACTAAGCATAAGTTTCTTTTTCCTTACTTCCTTTTATTGATCTATTTACTGGTGTAAGATATATGAAACTCTGATGTTTTTATATATATATTTCTTTAAACAACATATATGTAATGCCTATTTCTTTCACTAGAATATAAGGCCTAAGAGGACAGGAGCTATCTCCCCAAATATTGCTGTGAAGAATTAGCACAGCATGTGCTTAATAAGTTAATCAATTCTAAAGAAATTATATTTTAATTATTATTTTTCTTTGCTTTCTCTTCTTCTAACAATAAGCCAAAGCATGCTGTTTAAAACAATTTCAATTGCCCTCTAAACAAACTGACTCCTGCATCCTCAAAGTTATTTTTTGACCTTGGATTAATCATATTTTCCTGGTACTCTCATCCCAAGAAAACAGGATATTTGTTGGATGAGTAAGCCTTCTATTCCTTATTTGTTCATTCAAGAGATGAATTTCATTTTTGTGAGTGAAGCCACAATTACTATCTCCAAAATTTAAAACCATGGTCATAGATTATACTATTAGTAAATCAGAATAAACTTTGCCAGCGCCCGGGCTGAGTGGGGGGAGAGGATGGCTACAATCCCCTCCCCAACCATCCTCGTTACTAAGGGAGTCCAGATCTCCTCCCCTTGACTTTTATGGAATTCCAAAGCAAATTGAAAATCCTTTCTGGGCAAGCTAACCTGCTATCTTCTGATTCCTGTCACTTAGCAGAGTTGAGAATTCCTGTTAGGAACATTTAATATTCTAGGGCTATTCAGCATTCAAACCTAAAAGCTGCCCTTTGGCCTACAGACTTCTTGTTATGGCTTGTGTCTACATGTTCCTCCAAAAGCTCATGCAGTCATAGGTGAGGCATTTTCAGAGGCAGATGGATCTACAGTATGTGACTGATTCATAGTGCAATACTAGGGTTAAGGGTATTAGTAGTAAGGAGGAGTGATTACTAAATCAGACCACTGATTGATTTGTTACCACCCTAATCCCAGTAGCCTGGGTACAACACTGTAAAAGGGACAGAAAAAGGCTTGACTTTCCCTCGCTTGTGTTTTCTTTTTTTTTTGGCAGCACCAAGGATTGAACTCACAACCTCATGCTTGCCAGGCAGGCACTTAGGGCACTGAGCTAAATCCCCAGCCCTTGTCTTTTTGAGACAGGGTCTTGCTATGCCATTCAGGCTGGCCTTGAGCTCACTTTGTAGCCTAGCCTGGTCTTGAACTCACAACAATTCTCCTGTTTCAGCCTCCCAAGTGCTGGGATTACAGGCGTGCACCAGCAGGCTTGGCTTGATTTTTAACCTTCTGCCCACCATGAACTCTGCAGATCCCATCTGACATGCTACCCTGCTTTGGAACCAGGTGATTACTGAGTGACACCTCTACAAACTGTGAACTAAATAAACCTTTTCTCCTTTAACTTTGCGTGTTGGGTATTTTGTCTCAACAATGAGCAAAGTAACTAAGACACTTCTGGATAGCTGAAGTACTGAGAAGCATCTTGCTAGGAGGTCACAACTGTGCTGTACCCGCCAGTGCCCACATAGTCTACATGCACTGACCGGAGTGTTTCAGATGAGACTTTACTGTAAACTCAGCCTTGCATTGACCACATATACGTCTGTGTAGTTCAAGGTTAATCACAACTGTCTACATACTAAGGCCAAGGTATCTCACTGAAGATCATGCCAGTTTTAAAAGAAATCAGCTGCGTAAGCTCAACATAAGCTGCTATGAACCACTGAAGGAATAAAGTAGCCAAGATCACCTTAATAAAAATCATGAACATCAAAGTCTTAAAATTATTCCTGCCACAGCAGAAGTCTCACATTCTGCATGCACTTTTGGACCTTAACTTACAAGGCTCCTCCATTTACGCAAAGTTGCTAGCCATACACAGGAGCTGCATGGGACAGTAACTAACTCTCCACTTGCTTCCTTGTAACTTCTGACTAAGCTTAAACATAGACTGTTATGCAAGAGAAATGGAGATTTCTTATCGACTTTACTGTGAGCGTGATTAAATAAAGAAAATGAAGATTGGAATTAAAGCCACAATCAACCTTCTAATATTTTTTTAACTAAACCTAAATGTCTAAAAATCTTTACTTTGCGTATTAGTCATAGATTCAGAAGAATATTAAGGTTATTTAAATAAGTTCAAGTAGTGGAACTGCTTAGAAATAGGTAGACAGGGCACACAAATGCCTACAATCCATGCAGTGATTATAGCAGAGCTATTCCCATCCCAAGGTACAAAGCAGTTGTGAATGCTGAAGGACAGAGTCATGTCCAGAGGGACAACTTGAGGAGAGATAGGCAGCCCTTGGGAGAAATCCAGAGCAATAAACACTTTGGACTCGCATTCTGCTTCTATTCCGTCATCTGCCAGGACTGCTCACTGGTCATATTCACTCAGAAGCCAGAGGAAAAGAATCACTTGACACATTCCAGCCAAGTCAGGCTCTGGGTTTGAACACTAGAGTAAAAGGAAGCAGAGGGCCAGTGAAAAGAAGATATGTGGCCCACATGGAAGATCCGAATGGAGAAGAGCGGCCTCACGTGCACAGGTTTCTCTGAAGACAGAGAGCAAGTGTTGAGCCACTCATACCCGGTTCCCTCCTCGGTTTCTCCCATCTTTCCTGGAGAAGACAGCCCACACATTTCCCTACTCTGTCACTCAGGAACAGTGCAAATTTCCTTCCCACTGCAATATGTGGCAAGTGGGGAAGAGGCATTTTCCTTAATACATGCTAGAGGTCTTAGAGGAAAATAAAAAACAGGAGTGGTTGAAATAAAAGGTCCCCTATGTCCTCTCTTGAGTGGGTCATCACACCTACAGGACAGGTCTGTGACTGTCATGTCCCATGGGCTAAAAACACCCATCAGAATGAGTATGAGGGAGATGCTGTGTCTTTTTTTTATTTTGAAGAGAATAAAGCAAATGCAAAATAAAACAGAACGTTCAATCAAAACAAAACAAAGAATGTGATACAAGACTTCAAAAAAAAACAAAACTAAACCAACAATGATTACCATGTTGCCCCTTGCTATTTTCAAAATAACTTCCCATACCATCAGGAATAACAAAATCAAACACAACAGAACAGAATAAAACCAATCAATACAAAACAATGAAAGAGATGCTGTGTCTTGGCAGTATGTTTTCATGAGATTTCCTCAGTCCTGTCACCCCAAATGTACTACCATTCAACTCTTATTTATTTCTGTGATTGGATGATAGGGGACTAAGACTAAGACTTCCACAATATTATTGTTCATATTTATGTGAAAGCGCTTACTAAAGGCTTATGAAGAAAGGGGCAATTAAAGCTCAAAAGTGTAAATTAAATTTGAATGCTACATTTAATAAATATATTAAAATAAATTCTTCAGGCATTACCAACCATGTATGTCTATAATTACATCAGTATTATATTAAAGCTTTTCTTTACCAGTATAACATCCTTTACTGTCAAATTCTGTCTGGCTTTTGTCTCGTTTTTTCCCCTTTCACCAAATGCTTTGTATTTTGTTATATATAAAACATCTCAGCAATTACTTTATTCTGCCTTTTCCTTCTGTAGTTGCATTTTTGATTATCAAAATATTTTTCATCAGGAAGTCTGTTTAAGAAAGAAAATTTGGGAGCCAGTTATTACTCTGCTTTAAAACAAAAAAGAATATTATTAGCTACAAAATTTTTGAAGTCCTCCTCGGTGCTCACAGCATCTCTGTGAACTCACTAACTGTTGCTCTGCAATTTGTCTAAGATCATGAAATTTATGAGCAATAAATCTGAAGTTTGAAAACCAGTTATATTACTACTTTTATAGCTTAAAGTGTTGTTAGGATGATTTCCTATTCCAGGAAGCAACCAGCATTATTTAACTGTTTTATGAGTGATACCAAAAACAATAGTTTATGGAGTCTCTTAAATTTGAAAGATTGGAAAATAATAATTTCACACCCTCAAATGATAGATTTATTACCTGAAGATAATATATTTTGGAAATTAAAGTTTTTAAGTGGAAAATAGTTCAAAATTAAATGTTTACTTCTCTAGGTACAGTATTTTTAAACCTTGGCAATTTTACAATGAGCATTTACAAAAAAAATACTGTGCACACTGATGATTTCCAAAGTGGTACAGACTTGAAATTTTTAAAATAAGTAGTATAAAAAGAGTGCAATTTTTATTTTCATTTTGGGTGGAAAACCACCTTGTAGAGAAAATATCCTATCTATATCTGATAAAAGACCTTTATGCAAAAACCCACAAACTATTGTTAATTTCTGAGCTTATTAAATCAGCAACAGTTTGAGAAGGGTTTTAAGTGCTATAAGGTGTTTACCAAACATTTTCCAAGATGTTAATAACCTTCAGTGCCTCAGGCAGGAATAGTGGTACAAACTTGCAATCCCAGCTACTCAGGAGGCTGAAGCAGGAGGATCACAAATTTGAAGCTAGTGTGAGCCATTTAGTCAAAAAAAAAAAAAGTGGGGGTGAGGAGGCTGGAAATGTAGCTTAGTGCAAAAGCACTGGGTTCAATCCCCAGTACAGGGGGAAAAAATAACAGAGACTCTCAAATACTACTCTTAACTTTTTTCACAATAAGAGTAGTATAAAACTGAACCTATTGCTATGTTTAGCTGTTAAATCCAAGCTTAGCTCATTTTAATTTTCACTAGCTGCATTTAATACACTACTGGATTGTTACAAGACTGGTTGTCTTTATTGTTTTTTTGTACTGCGTTTGACACTATTTGATAAATAAAAATGGCTACCAAGAAAAACCTCACAGTCACTTATTTGTCTAAGATATAATTAATGCCAATTTTAGTAAATGGTGTTATCATGATCTAAGTGATCAGCTGCAGACCAATCATGAGGGGAACAAGTCTAGTTGTTAAAGGATTTATTTTAAGTAATTTTATTTGTACATCAAGATTAAACTCTAAAGTTTAGATGATGCTTTTGGTATGAAAATTACCTATATTTTTCTGCTGCTGTCAATTAGCTTGTTTTATTTTATAAGGCAAATTTCCCATAATTATAAAGCAGGAGCCTACACAGTTATCTAGCAATCTGATACAAGAAATCTGCTTTGGCTTCATTTTTATGGATCGTTTTCCCGGGACATATTATTACAGTACAGTACTGCTCTACTGTTATGTTTTGGGGCTGGTGGTGAGGAGCAGTGACTGTGACTTGGGGAACCTCTGAGGGAGTGCAGTCACAACTCATTTTTGATATACAAAGTAACATATGAAAAAAAAATTCCTGTTCTGTTTTTGATGTAATGACAATCTTGTTAAATTTACAAGTATATGAGTTATTTCGCTTTCTCAGATTAAGAGTTCAAAGACACGTGTGATGGGAACATTACAGAACGCACAGACTCGATTATGAAAGAGGAACCCTGCAGTAAACCTGGAGAACCAACGCGACCCGGGGAATGACAAGCACAGTAGTCTCCCTTTATGCTTTTACTTTCCATGATTTCAGTCACCTGCAGATTCAGTTAGTCCCCAGTTATCAGGGTCTGAAAATGTGAAACGGATAATTCCAAAAAAACAATTTAAGTCATTTTTTATTTATTTTATTGTAGTGCATTGATATAATTGCTCTAGTTATTATTGTTAATATTTCACAATTCCTAATTTATAAAGTTTATCATAGGTATGCATGTATAGGACAAAACAGTATTTGTATAGGGTTCAGCCTGTCCATGATCTCAGAATTCCATGAGGATGTTAGAATATCACCCCCATGGGTAAGTGGGGACTACTATCATTTGACTTTAATGACTCAAACAGATCTTTGCCCTTTATTTGCATTTCTTCTGTGAATTCTTTAGTGTAGTTTTAGTGCTTCTGTATTTTCAGATACCCACGTTCATATATATATTTTTTTTAATAAAGAAAATGTCTAGTTTTGCACAGACTTTGATTTTAAAAGTCTGTATGTATTGATGTAAATGCAAAATACTTTACTTAAAGGTTGCAGGTAGATACTGAAAGGATAAAGGATACTATTTCTCTAAGGAGAAATAGTAAATGCGATGGATGTTTCTGCAAAAGACTTTGGGCACTTGGCTTTGTTTTTCTTTTGGACAGTGACCATTCTAAACTACCTTTCATTCCTAGTTTTGTTGAAGCACCCTTTTCTTGTGATTACTTTACCAAAATATGAAAGGCTAATGGCTTCAAAGATAGATTTAGGTTAAGAATATAAAGAAATAGAATTTTTAAATAACATTTCAAGTACATGCACATAGCCTTAATTTTATATTTTCTATAAAAGATGTGAAGTCTGCTAATTCAACTACTGATCTAAGCACAAATAGCCTGTCTTCTCAACAGGCAATAGAATCAATGCAGGTTGCTCTGCACTCAGGAAACAGATGTATCATAACATGTACTGCCGCATGTTCCAACTCATGATCAGTATCTTCACCAGGTTCACAATCACAGCACTACAAATTAACTTTGGAAAATTATAATTTTATTAATATACTTTCACTGAACTTATGTATTCAGCCCAGAGGAATAAAATATGCCTGCAGTAAAATTATATTTTATAGTTTATGAATCGAATTCATGGCAGCTTTCAAAATTTTCACATGCTTTACGATGTCAAAATACTTTTCATTTTGTGTACCTAAAAATTTTGCCAAGAGGATGACTACTTATTAAAATAAAAGACATATTTTCAAAAATTCATTCCAGTATTAATCCTTCAATGCCTAGGGACCCATCTTTGGAGCACCAATAGCAATGGAACTTAATGAAATGCTTTATCTTCAAATTTCTGTTCCTTGAATTTTTCTAAGTAACATGTATGAATTTCATCCAAAAATGCAAAAAGTTTCAATCTTCAGCATAAATGGATTAATCTATAAAGACATATCCTAATTCCTGTCACCTACCTGTTTTATGATGAAATACTTCTCTATGTCTTCTCTTGTAAAGGTTACAAATTTATGAAAATCCACAAAATTAAATTTTGCAAAATTATTGGACCAATAGGAACTTTTCAACACTGAAGATAAGATTATAAGAGGATACAATGTCTTTCAAATAACTTACCAAGTTCAGCATGAACATAGCAAATGTCTAGAAATTTCCTTTTAAGTATATGCCTTCAGAAATGTCTACATGTGTTTAAGAAATGCATACTGAAGTATTCATATCAACACTGTGAGTATTATACACTTTCTCCAACAGGAACCACCCCAAGTCATAGGAGAAGAGAAAATAATGGTCCATTTAACTAATGAAATGTTATATAGAAATGAAAAATAATTAACTGTCTTCGTGAATCTCAGGACCATAATACCATGTGAATATGTAGAAAACTAGAATAAATATCATTTTCACTCAAAATTAATGTATTATTCAGATATTCAGGTACATGAGATGGAATTTTATGAACAACAAAAAACACAAATTCAAACATAATTAGAAATTCTCCAAATAATTTTTCATGTTTTGCAATGTTCGTGTCTTTTTTTCCAAATATTACATAGTTAATGAATAAAAGAAATTGTTATGGTTTGTTTCTAGGAGGAATCCCCAAGCCTCATGTAGTGGGTTATTATTTTTTTAGTTTCCTTCATAGTACTGGATAGCTAGTTGATCGTCAGTAAAAGCTTAATAGGTAAATCAATGGATGGATGGATGGATGGATGGATGGACAGATGGATGGATAGATGGATGGATAGGTGGACAGACTCATTCAGTCATTCATTCACTGAATTTCTTCAGGGTGAGTTTCTTGAAAATGTCATTAAAAGGAAATCCATTATGTTAATTTTATGATTTCATCTAGGAGATTTCTACAGCTGCAAAGCAATTAATTCCAACAGCAGCTATTCTTAATTCTCTTTGTTAGTTTTCTTTGCCTTTTCCAGTTGGGCCATATGCTATGATATAAATATCTAAATAATAAATTACCATATTTACATAATAATACTCACAAAATTTATATGTAAATGTATGTAAAATATCCAATAAGTTAATTAAAACAGGGGTTTTGAACTTTTTGTTGAAAACCTGAAAAAAATATAATGCAATATGATTATGGGTAACAGATATTTCTGTATTCTAAAAAAGCAAGCATTTCCTGAGTGGTCTGCCTGGCGCAAAATGAAGGCCCACACAGCAAACTCCACATAGCCGTGCAGCTTTGGGACCACACACAGAACCTGGTAGGGCCCTGCTCAGTGTCCCCAAACAACCAGGGACCTTTGGAATGTCCCTGAGGTCCTGCCTGGACCCCGCCCAGCAACCCCAAGCAGCCGGGGACCTTTGGTAAGTCACTCAGGTCCTGGTTGGGCCCTGTCCAGGGACTCCAAGCCACTGGGGAGATTCAGTGGGCTGCATGGTGTGAGCTGAGGGCCTGCACAGGGTGCTCCACATAGTCGTTCAGACTTGATACACCACTCAGAACCTGGTAGGGCCCCGCCCAGCAACCTCTAGCAGCCGGGGAGCCTTGGCATGCCAAGTAGGGTATGCTGAATGTCCACCTAGCGTACTCCCTCCTCTCAGGGAGACTTTGAGTGCCACTAGGAATCCAGTATGGCCGTAATGTCTCTTGAGTGTAAGAAACTGAAAGAGTTATTAAGATACAAACTCTTTAATAAATATTGTGAAAGGGTAAGAAACTGCTCAAAGGGGAAAAATAACTCAGGGAATAGGAGAAAAGGAGAAAAGAAGAAAAGGAAAAGAAAAAAGTTATAAATTTGTATATATACACTTAAGATAGTTAAGATTATTATACTACTAATTCTATTAGTTCTTGGAACAAAACAGTTAACATTCATAGGATTAGATCAATTTTGCATGTCTTTGTTATGTTCCTATCATCTTGTTTTGAAAGCCTATACAGTTATTGTTTCAGGCTCTCTATTACTGTCATTTATTTGTCTGTATTGTCTCTTGTTTTGCTTGTGCTTTGTTTTGTTATTCCCTCTAACACAGAAAGGATAGATACATGTGTATAGGCTTATGCATGCCTAGAACTACTCCTAAAGAGTTTACAAGAACTGACTTTATTATGTGTGATGGTATGAACAGCTACTTTGAAGGAAATGAGACATTACAGTAGCCATTACTGATTTCTTATCATCATGTTTTGAAGTCCAACAGTGCTTTTATTCTTTGACTTGATTGGTTTTAGTCTGTTTTGTATTATTTGCTTCCAACATGTGAGAAGGTATGGAGAACTCTTTTGAAGAAAACAAGAGACAATGTAGTAGCCATCGTTGATTTCCTATTGTCTGGTCTTGAAGGCCTTTAATGCTTGCATTCTTTTGTTCTCATTGTTTTTATATTATTTTGTTTTGTTTAAATTTATTGTGTGTGAAGATATGAACAACTATTTTGAAGAAAACAAGCAACACTCTGGTAGACACTGTTGATTTCCTGTTGTCTCATTTTGAAGTCTTGTATTGCTTACATTGTTCTGTTCAGATATGCTTTGTTCTGTTTTATTTTGTTTTGTTTTATTCTCTTTAAAATAAAATAAAAAAAAACATAGCTAGCAAAAGTTCTGCAAAAAAAATAAGCATTTCCTTTTAAACAAATATATAATGCTGTACTATTCAGAATTACTTAAAACATTGCATGCCATTACTAAAAAATATGACAATTTTAAGATTTTTAAATATTCTTACTTTCTGACAGTTTCATTGTTTTTAGAAGCTTTAATCTATTCATCTAATGTAGTCACATAAAAACATTCTTAGGCATCTAAAAACCAAAAGAGCCAGAGGCAGAGAGAGAGAGAGAGAAAATGAAAGTCATTAACAACTTTTACAAAACCTTAAAGGAAAATATCACCCTTGCTTTAATCCAAAGACCAAGGATTCTGGTATAGCAAAAGGAAAGAGTAACCCCTCACCTCAGTTGGGAAACAGAAAATCAGCTCTTCCTTTGAATGTTTTATCCAAAAATAATCCCCTGAGAGATTTTTTCAGCTTTCCTGATGCCTGAGAATAATGAAATGTACCATTGATCTCTTCTAATTCCAAATATGGAACTACATGTTAAGAATCAGATACTAGACTAGAAGCTAATATGTCTCCATTATTTGGAAAGGTCAAGTATTGGTATTTTTATGTTGTGCGTGTGTGTGTGTGTGTGTGTGTGTGTGTGTGTGGTTGGAGGATGGGGGAGGTGCATCCTTTCTGTGTGCAGGCCTGTGAGTATGCATGTCTGAATATATTTGTGTCTGTGGGGAAGATGGGAGGAGGGGGCACCAATTGTTTGCACTAGAAGTATTCTTGGCCTTTGAAAAAAATCCACTGAGGACAAGAAGAATATAAAGAATGAGAGGAAGACTGGCTGCATTTCCTGGCATTAATTTCCCTATTTGCTAGGAGGCAACTGAGCCTATAGATTCTGTGATGAAGAAAGAAGCTACAGAAAACATTTTAGAAAAATCTGGGAAGTCAGATTTAATGCAATTAAACTGCTAAAAATAAAAATTGCAAAAGTCTGACCAAACTCACCAAGTATCTGGGGTCAAATGGAAAACTAAAATGCCTTTCTCATGTTATTTCACATGGAATCTGAGGTCAAAAAGCATAACAATGAACTCCTTCTTCCATTCAGCACACTTCTCAGATTTTGCAGTTATTGTTTCAATTTATCAGGATAGTCCTGAAACATAGCCTGGCTTTGTAACTCTCTGAAAAGGAAGAGGAACTGTGTTGAAATACTGAATACTATTCGACTTATCCGAAATCGCAAAATAGATTTAAAGAAAACTGACTTTTTTTTTTTTTGCAAATAATACTTAATATTAGAGTTGTGTGCATATATATTCTTATATTTTTTCACATATACTTAAGACTCAAATCCAATTGCAGAATAAAAGGTTACACATCCAGATGAAATTTAATTATTCCACAAATATTTTTAGAATATCAACAGTGTACTAAGGCACCATCCTAAGAAAAATATATGAAACTGTGATTTAAAAAATACTGGTCCTTAATTTTGTATGCCTGTACCTGGTAATCTGAGCAACACTTGAAGATGACTATACAAAATAACAACCATTGGTATCTTCTCATTGCCTAGATTAGAAAGCCTATATAGTTATTGTTTTGGGCTCTTTATCTGTCTTTATTGTTTTTTGTTTTTCCTTTGTTTTTCTTTTTTTGTTTTTTATGAGCAGAATATATTTATTGAGAGAAAGAAAGTTGCTGTGTGAGAGAGAGACAGAAGGGGTCCCGAGTGGGTTGCCAAAGACTCTGGCTTTTTGAGAGACTTTTATAGAGTAAAACCATGAGGTGAGGTGGGTCCAAAATGGGGAAAACCTGGGTACGGGAACTCGTAAGGCAAATGAGTATGAGGTGGGACAGAACTATGTTCAACCAATAAGATTAATTGTTCAGGTAAAATTGACCAAATCAGGGACGAATAAGGAAGCAAGTCACGTAGCAAGCGAGCATTCTTAAGGATCAGTGACTCTTCCTGTAGGGGATTGGGATGGTCAAGGTGATCCATACCTATTTAGAATGTTAATCCCTGATGCTTCTACTTAGGGTGTGGTTGTGTTTTGCCATGTCTTCAGATCTGGCTTATAGCGGGAGGTGTCTGTCTCCTTCAAGGTCACAAGACATCTGGTCCATCTGTGTCCACTTTCTCAAGGGCCTGGCCCTATCTGACTGCCTATAATATTTCCTGCAACATTCCCCCCTCTGAAGAAGTATCCCAAACTGCCATGAGGGAGCAATGGGCGATGACCTTTCTGGCTTCTTCAGGCTGAAAGGGATCATAGTTGTTGACTGGCAGTCAGAGATATTCTACAGAGGGTCTATCTAAAGGCCCTGGATAAACACCAGACAGTTTCATCTTGGAAGGGCGGACAGCTCTAAGTCTGGAGGAGACAAAGCCAAAGAAACAATTAAGTATGCATGGCCCAAATAATAGAATCAACAGAGTAATTATGAGTATAGTTAAAAAAGATTTCCACCAAGAGGATCTAGTAATTTCTTCCCCTAAGGAGGAAAATGATAGGGTCCAGGGAATTTCAGAAATACATAGCATTCAGCTTTTACAATTGCACAAGTACCTCCTGTGCTGTTGGAATGTCTAATATCATCCAAAGTTTGGAGAATTACCTATAGACCAGTGTTAGTAATCCTCTCTTAACTTCAGGTCTTAAAGGGTGTTGTCTTTGGTGATGAAAAATAGTAGAATCTCTGAGATGTATCTGTAATGGAGCAGCTCTTATTGCCCTACCTTTTTATCTTTAGTTGCCCATACTTCAGGATTTATTTCTGTCTCCATGAAGGGAAGACAGCATAATTGACAAAGGTGCATATGTATTACACTATTTAAACATGATAAAATATCTCTTTCTAATAGGGGAACTTGGACTTTCAAGCATAATCAGAAATGAATGTATAAAAAGAAAATCATCCCACTTACAGCCCAAGGGTTGTGAAAAATAGCGAATTACCTCCTCTCCAGTGACTCCTTTCACTGAGGTATGGTCACTAGAAGGAAGGCCAGGATTGAAAAGAAGGACTGAGAGACTTGCACCAGTGTCCAGCAATAGGCTGGTTTCTTTTCCTTCTATAGTCATGATTACCTGAGGCTTCTCCATGTAGATGATAGTCCGGCCAGAGGGAGAGAGCAGAGAATGCCCCGGGGCCCATCAGTCCTGCTGGACCAACTGATAGGATGGGTCCGAACTCTGGGGCCTTGGCCTCAGAGGGCAGTCTGACTTCCAGTACTCACCTTTGCAATCAGGGCATGACCTAAGTGGCTTCCTGTGGCAGTCACTCTTAAGGTGGCCTGGCTTGTGGCAGCGACACCAGGTAGGTATCATCGTGGAGCTCTTCTTGGAGCCCCAGGAGTCAGACTTTAGGTCTGTTCCTCTTAATGCTGCAACAAAGGCAGCTGCTTTCTCTCGGTCTCTTTGTTTTTCTCTCTTTGGCTTCCTCCTCATCACGGTTATAAAATACTTAGGAGACAATTTTTGACATAGTATCAAGTGAAGTATCTGCAGAAAAAGCCATCTCTTATAACTTTTTTCTAATATCTGAAACTGACTGGGTAATAAATTTATCTTAAAGAGTAATTTGTCCCTCTATTGAATCAGGGCCTAGGGACGAGTGTTTTATCAATGCCTCCCATAAACAATCTAAGAAGGCAGAGGGACGTTCCTCTTTCCCTTATCGAATAACTGATAACTCAAAATAATTGAATGGTTTAGTTCTTACTCTTTCTAGACCTTCAAGAACACACATTTGGAAGTGTTTCCTTATCCAATCACCCACCTGGTTGTTAGGCCAGTAGGGGTCTTGGGTAGGGACTGCCTGGGAACCAGTGGGAATCAGTAGCTCCCCTGGCTATCTTCTAGCCTTCTAAAATTAACAATATGATATTCATCTCTAAATGCAGCAGCAGCTTATAATGCTGCCTGTCTCTCATGAGAAGACAATGTCTGATTTAAGAGTAACATTACATCTTTCCAATCTAATTCATAAGTCTGAGTAAGTCCTCTAAGGACCTCTATGTACTTGTCAGGATCATCTGAAAATTTTCTGAGGTCTAATTTGATTTAAGTCCCTGAGAGAAAAAGGCACACAAATTCTAGAAGTCCCAGATTGTCCATGTACTTCCTGTAAAGGATATTGCCCTTGGGGAGCTTGTGTAAACTCAGCTAAGGATGGGTATAACCCTGTAGAGGCCTGGATTATAGTTGGTCTAGAAGCCCCATCCTTAAGACTGGAAGGGCAAGTAGGGGAAACCTTAGGTTCAGTAATGGTGGGTGTAGTTTTGGTTAAGGCCGTCTTGTCCTCAGGTTTCAAAGGTTTAGGGGGAATAATTTCAGGCTCCAGGGTAGTAAATGCCTTAAGGGCCTGAAGTGCTGAGTCTTCCTGTGGCTCACACTTACATTTAGAGTATAAATAAGGAGTATTTCTCAATGCAAAAAAAATCTGAGCATGAAACAATTCTGATCATTTTTCCTCTTTTTTACAGTATGCCTCTAGTTGTAAAAGAATATCATAATTAATACTTCCCTCAGCATTCCATTTTGGCTCTAGGGGGTAAGTAGGCCACACACGCATGCAGAGAAATATCAATTGGCTCTTTTTCAACATGGAAGGGTCGAACATCTTCCAGTGCTTAAGAATGCATTCCAAAGGAGTAAGGGGCTTTGGCCTTGAGTTACCCATGTCTGTAAGGTAAAAAGCAACTTGTAAAGCTATGAAATGCTTTTTGTACCAGGACTCGAACTCAGGAACCTTTGCTGAGGTGTCCTTTAACCCTGTAGTGCAAGAATCGAGCTATCAAAATATGCAAAAATAGGAGATATAAGGCATCCTTTGGGTTGGCCCAGCTCCAGGGCAGGTGGATGCCACCAGACAGTTGAAGATAAATTCCACTAGCCTATCCATCCTCGAACTGGCGCACAATTTTATCTTCCCCGATAGCTCATGAACTCTGTTTCCATATGACATTTATTTTAAAAAAAGGATGTGTAATGAACTACTGCTTTTGTTTATTGGAAGAGGGCATATGTAAAAAGATGAGTTGGTAATTGGAAGATTTTTTTGGCTGTGCTGAGAAGGAGATCACCTCTGGAGATAGATAAGGTAACTAATGACTTGGGGAATTCCAGCCCTGGACCCTAGGACAAAGAAACCTCTAAGACAGTTGTGTTACCCATCTAATCACCTGGGCAATCCTTCTCAGCAGTAGGACATGGTTATGCTTACTTAAATTTCTGTATCTTTGAAGCTCACAGATTACAGTTATTATTATCTAGCAATCACATTTTATAAGTTAGAAAAGGCGTATCACTCTTCTAGGCATGGAAAACACTATTTACTGTTAATTAACATATGCAAGGCACAAATGTAAATCATTCCCCTACTAGCTGCTGTAAGTAGCTGTTGCAAGCTGCCTTGGCTTAATGTCTGAAGGGAGTGGTAGTCTAAGTAATCTAAAGTGAAAAGCTTAGGGAGTGTACCTAGTCTACTAGCAGAGAATTCAGTATGATAGATAAGTGGAGATTTTCTATGGTCATGAGCCAATGTCTGCTGAAGAACCTTCTGAGGGACCAGAGAGTCACCCTGGCCAGGATTCTCAGCAGTTCTGTTTCTATTGACCCAGATGACCAAAGGTCTCCAGAAAGGAATCCAGCTGTCTGTCTGGTCAACATTCCATTGATTCCATTGGCCACTGGCTTCAATGGGGATTCACCAAACAGATGCTGTGGAAACCTGTCTTCTGCTTTGAAGGGTGGTAGCTGCTCTAAAGCAAATAATTAGCTGGCAGAGTGATCACCATTTGTCAAGGTTCTATAAGGGATAGTTAAAAGCCTGAGCAAGATGATTACCTAGTGCTCCATCAATTTATAATAAAAGTTTTAAAGTCCACAACTTGGAAGGTCAGAGAACCTCCTTAATCTAAATGTGTTTAGGTCCCATAAGTGTGCTGCTTTTGGAAATAGCTCTTTCTGGAGGTTCTGTCCACTGTGTCTCAGGTCAATCTCCACAAGAGACTGTGCCCAGAACACTAAGCCAGGACATGGCTTTTATGTGTGTTCTCCTGGACGAGCAAAATTCTGATGTCTCATCTGACCCAGAGATGGGGTATGTGTCCCTCATCTAGGATGACTTCCCTGTCTTCAGTGTTAGCAAACACTCATTTTCTATGGGCTTGACTTAGAGGAAAAGGTAGGAACAGTCTAGAGTCCTCTGTGATTTTACATGCCTCTATAAGGAAAG
>RJWT010024711.1:0-16381 GCA_004365215.1 Cuniculus paca | reverse complement strand
ATGCTATTATTGTTGGCCTTCTGCTTTTCCACTTCATTCTATTGCCTGTCCTCTTTGGCAATCCTCCTGTGCTGCTGTTCCTGGAACCATGGTTATCTTTATCTTGCTATAGAGTATCCTTCAGCACTCTCTGTAGGGTTGGCTTGGTGGTCATGAATTCCTTCAGTTGTTCTTTATCATGGAAGTATCTTATTTTTCCATTCATTTTGAAAGATAGCTTTGCAGGGTACATCAATCTGGGTTGGAAGTTGTTCTCTTTCAGGATTTGAAATACTTCACTCCAAACTTTTCTTGACATGATGGTTTGTGTTGACAAGTATGTTGTGATTCTGATGGGTTTTCCTTTATAGGTGATCTGTTTCTTTTCTCTAACAGCTTTCAATATTCTGTTCTTGTGCTGTATTTCTGGGATTTTGAATATTATATGTCTGAGTACTTGTAGATTTACTTTGGTTATGGCTAGTTGGGGTTCTATTGCCTCACTTATCCATATACCAGATTCTTTTCCCATGTTTGGGAAGTTTTCTGCTATTATTTCTGTAAATAGCATTTTTATTTCATTTGTGTGGACCCCTGCTTCTTCATTAATGCCTATCACTCTTAAATTATTTCTCTTCACATCATCCTGTAGTTGTTGAATTGTTGTTTCCTGATTCCTTGTTATTTTTAAAAAAATCTTTCCTTTCACAATCACTAGCTGCAATCCTGTCTTCAAGGTCTGAAGGTCTATCTTCAGTGTCGTTCAAGCGGTTTTGCCAGCTTTCGATTAACTTTTTAATTTCTTGGATATATTTTTGAATCTGTTTCATGCATTGTATTTCCTTTCTATATTGTTCATTCAAGGTTTCCAACATTTTCTTATGCTCTTTTTTATCTAAGTCTTCTTTAGATATGCTTAGGAATTTTTTCATTATGTATTTCATTTCTTCTTTCACCTGAGATATTATTTCTGACCTGATTACTTTTACAGTCTCATGAAGTTGTTTCTTTATTTCTGTTGTTATCCTCTTGGAGATTTGAGGTGTATGACTTCCATATTCTTCCATGACTGTATCTCCCAGATTTGTTCTGTGTGGGCTGGAGGTCTGAGATTGCCTTTTTCTCCTTCCTCTTGTCATTCTCCTGGGTTCTTCCCAACAAGCTCATTGTAGGGTCCCAGGCACTTCCCACAATGGCTGCCCCTCTGAAGTGTAGGGAAATGGGACAGACACCTGGGTTTCTCTGACCCCAGGATTACAAGGAGGTAGCAGAGTATGAGGTGGGCTTCTCCAGACCTGTTCAACTACACTGGGGCTTTCCTGATGGCCAGGGGTGTGTGATGGAGGGGCTGCTTCTCTCAGCCTACCTGCCTACCCTGGGACTCCCATGATGGTGGCAGGTACACAGGGGTGTGCTTGCCTGATTCTCCCAGTGGGTAGTAGCTGCCCAAAGGAAAAAAGGGCCTTCAATGGCAGCCTGCAGGTGCACAGGGCTTACCTGACTGTGTGTCTCTTCTCCCAACTGGCTGCCAGGAAGCAAGCTGCTATTGTTGGTGACCAGTGGGCAGCAGTGGATCTGCTGGCTTTCTCTGTGCAAGCCGCCTATCCACATGGAGTTCCTTCCCAAGACAGGGACCAGCAGGCAGAGGCAGATGATCTGGGTCTCTCCTCTCTCTGCCTATCTGCAGGAAGTTCCTTCCTGTGACAAGGACCGGTGGGCAGATGTGGATTGAACTTTGAATCTTTTTAAATGGCTACTGTGCTACTTATTTGTGAAGTAGCTCTCCACCCTTCATTAGAACTCTAGGATCATTTGTTACAGGAAACACTTTCTTTTTATTATTCATAATGAATGAAATATCTAAAAGTTTGCTCTTTGACTTAGGAGTAAGACAAAATATGCAGATTTGTATTTAGCTCTCTTTATAATTGCTATTTTCATATGTCACTAGTCTTTTAAATTAGAAGATAGTATGTTCACATTGAAAAATAAAATAAAAGTATTTTAAGAAAGTATGTTTTTAGGATGTGATATTTAAAATTAGACAGATAACAAAGACAGTTAAAAATTCTTAGATAATAAAACAAGTTAAAAATTTTTTAAAACATACCAGGGAACAAATGCTAAAATAGGAAGGCTAAATCTTCATTTTAACAGCCTTGTTTAAATCTAACTAAACATATTTCTGAGATGAGTTTCATGGACCTAAATTTACTCTTCAATAGTTTTATTTAAGAATCTCACACATTTGTTTTAACAAATTGTATAGGCTTCTAAGCAAGAATGCACATAACACAATTATTTATGTCTGTTTATATACAATGTTTTCAGTTCATTTTTTTAATCTCTCATTCCAAAATACATACATGCCTTTGCAATAATTAAAAATTTTAGAGAAATTGTTTTGAATAACAGGAAAATAAATTTATGTACATTCTATCATATTTAGGTTAAACATTGTTTACAACTAAGTTAAAAATGTGTATGTCATCATGCTATTTCAAAAGTGCACATGTGAGGCCTTCAAAAAGGGTCCTGGTAAAAAGTAATCATGAAAAAAGAGTACTTGAATGACAATAAAAATGTTAAAACTGGAGAATTAATCTTTGTCTGCAGGCAGAGTTGTTGATGCTAACACAACTGCAGCAACCAGGTATTTAAAGCTACATTTTATAAAACCTCACTGGCAAAAATCAATAGAAAGCTTTAGTGGATAGAATGTGTGTAATAGTAACAAGTAGAAAGGTTAGTGTAGAAGTTAATGGTTCTATCAGGAATAAAACAAAGTTAAAATGTGAAGGAAAGGTCTACCACAAGTGGTTCATTAACCTTTTAGAACCCCCGTGTATCCTTGCTCTAAAGATTACAACAAATCTGACTTGCACTCTACCAGAATTTGATAATGCCTCCTCAGTTCAACCTTGTTTAAATTTCTTATGATACAATTATTTTCATTTCAATTTCATATTTCTGCTAACAACTGAAACAGTATGACCAGATTACAGAGGGCATCAGTAATCACATACCAAGGATTATTCTTTTTCTTGTTTTTATTTAGTTTTCTTTCACACATTCTTTTTGTTACTGATTCAACTCCACATTGGCCAATAGTGCGAATATATAATGTAAGGTCCAATAAAATATTTTGTGGTCAAGTCATGTGGGTATCTATGCCTATTTCAGAATCTTGATTTTCAGCTTACAGTATTTCTAGCATTGACTGAATATTGGAAAGGGCTAACATGTATCAGACCTTCTTTTCAGAATGTAATTTTTTGTTCAGAAAAGTGCAGTAATCTTATCCTCTTTTGCATAAAAATATATTTTCTGGCCTCTAAGTCAACTGGCAAACCCACTTTAGAGCAGGATGATGATTTGCCTTGCACTGTGATAACTCAGTGGTACAACTGAAGTAACAAAGGCCACAGTTTGAAACACATGGGCATTAACAACAGCTTAATGTCTTTCAATGAGAGGTAGTCACAGTGCTGTCCTTTTACCTTCTATAAGCTCTGTTGAATTTTTTCAACTTTAAAAAAGGAATGAAAGAAAAACTCATTCCTACTTTCCTCCTCAGAATATCCATCTGGCTTCCTTCCTCTTCATGTCCCCGCCTCTCAAATATTTCTTGCTTTCCTTTCAGTGAATTTTAGGGTCAGAGTTTAAATGAGCAGCTGCCACAGCAGGCAGTGCGAGCGTGCTGCCCAGCCACCCACCAGGGGAGCCACTGGTACAGGATGGCTGACTCCCCTCGGAGACAGAACCAACCTCTGTGACAAATTCAGAGTTCACTGGCTTCAGACCTTGCATCCTTTCCAAATTTTCCAGTTGGTAATCTATCTTGTGGAGCTGATTCCTTTAAACTTTCCATATAATCCAAAACCAAAATTATTTTTCTTTTTTCTCTGCCTCTCTGTCTCTGTCTCTCTGTCTTTCTCTCTCTCACTCTCTGTCTCTGTCTCTGTCTCTCTCTCTAAAGAGGGGAAAATTCAGTTCATAATTATGGGAAGAGTCATTTTTGGATTCTATCCCCTACATGAAATCTGTTATAACTATGTCCTGCCAAAATCCTTCTGAACTATAATGTGCCAGTTTTGTAATGGGTTTAGTTCTCTGGTCTTTTTCTCTAAGTCCAAATTCACTGCCATTTTAAAACACTTTGTCCTTGAAAACCCTTTTAATTTAGCCTCACCGTTTTCATCCTTCTTCCCTTTTTTTTTTTTCTAAGATGATGTGGTATGCATGTTTTAAGCCATCCCATCTGTGACAGCTGAAGACAAAAACGTTAGCCTGAGTTTGGCACAAGTTGGGCGTGCGTCCTATAATCTCATTTGTGCCTGTCCTAAAACCGTTTGCATTAACCAGAATTCTTATCTCATAGCCACAGCCGAGAACAGCATTGTGGTTCTTTGAGTACAATCAATACATTGGCAAAAACGATGTCCAGATCTTTGTTAGAGCAGACATCATCTTTGGGAGTGACTCTGATGTTGAAAATTGCTGAGCCCTTTAATCTGTTTCATTTCTCTTGCTTGAATGATGCTCTGAATGGTGCAACTTCAGAGGACAATGACTCTGGCTCTTTGCAGTGTTGATTTTCATCCGCACTATGATTTGAAGCACACATAAACCATGTACTTGGTCAGTGACAATAAGGTTTTCTACAAAGGACACCATATTTACTATGTGGTGGGCTTCTCACTTGCCAGAAAGTTTTGTCATAAACACAGAACAAACTTCCTGAAGCTAGCTATAGCAGAACTTTGACTTGGCTGGAATGATTTCAATTTTTTATATTTGCATTGTGCTTCTTTCACATGTATTTAAGATCAAAATTTCATTGACCTGTGGCTTAAGAATTGAGACTATAATTTTCTTTGTTTTGAAACTTCATGTATAAGATAAGGTTTCATATCATTATGCTCTATGTTAAGTAGTACAAAAATAGCTTATAATTAAGTAATATCTGTTTATTATAATGATTGCATCACAGAATTCTCCATTCTAGAATGCCATCAAATTTGATCTCCTTTGTATACATAATTTTACAAATTATTGGTAACTTGGAGAGGTGTTTATCACACAGGAAGAATGACTATATAGAGGATAACTAAATATAACATTTAACAAATATGGTTGAGATATTATATTTATTTTTCGAATATGAACTTATTTCTATCTGTATTAGGTAAAACTCGGGTAATAATTTATTATCATCAAAGATATCATCTCAAAATCTAAAACTTAAATCTACTTAAAATTCTAATCTATAAAGCTAATGAATGACAAAATTTTAAAGATTTGAAAGTAGATGCATTGCATTTGTACTTTCTAGACTAGTTCAACTTAGAAAATGTTTATCAACAGCCAAATGATTTTCTTCGCACTTTCTGTACCAGGAAAACAATTTCAATTCTGGAAATTAAAAAAATTTACATATGGTGATGGTCTTAACTAGACAAATTTCTGATTTCGTGGGCAGCATAAAAACAATTCTCCTACCTCAGTTCTTGATCTCATTCCAAAGTCTAAGAAATTGTACTGTATGGTATCCTAAAGTCTCTATTTACAAGCATTGTTTTTCATTATCATGCAATGAAAAGGAAGCAGAATTTGAGCAACAACTGAGAGACTCATAGTCTCAAGGAGACTCACGATCTTTGAGATCCCAGATTGCTCAAATTAACAGTCAAACAGAAGATCACAATTAATAGACTTACCAATGAAAAAGGAATTATAAAAGTGTAAAACAAGTTCAGTGTGCTCAAAGCAAGAACTGCTGAAAAAGCAGGATTTCTTTCCAGGTAAGTTGATCGAATGGCATATAAGAAATTTTACGGACAAAATGAAACGGAAGCTGCAAAGAAATTAGTTTTCTTTTTTCAAATTTGGTCACCAAAAGAAAAAAAAAAAGACTGCGATCTTCCAGTTTTGAAAAGCACATGTTGCTTATTTTACTCGTTGCATTCATTTGAAAATTCCCTATTGTGACATTGTTTTATTTTACTATGATTTACAAATATGTGGGAATTATACAGTTGATCTCCAACCCTAACACAACAATCCAGTCACAAATGTACTCATTAGCCTTCACATTTTCCAGCTCCACACACAGTCCTGAAGCCACTACTCTCCAGCTATTTTGCATTGGGCAATGTGTGCTTTATTACCTGGCATTTCAGGTGCCTAGTTTATGAAACAAACATAATAGAAAATGTTTCGAGGGTGGTTTTTCAGATTCAAGTTTATGCTGTTTTGCTCCATTGGCTTCTATCTGTTCCCTCTTTCCTATTCCCACATCCCTACCCCATTATAAATATTCATCCATTTATGTACCCATTAATCTACCTTTCTTTCTCTCTTCCTATCATCCATCTATCTACCTGTTTGCCTGATAGTACCACTTGGAATTAGAAGTGGATTGTCTACACATAAAATAAAAAATAGAAAACAATACAATAGATAATATGAAATGAGACATGGGGCAAATAAACTATTAATTTACAAGCATAGCAAATAAAGTCAATCAACTGCCAACACACACGGACACAAATAATGAATGCAGCACTTAAATTAGTATGTTTTCCAATTGCTTCTTTGAAATATTTAGAATATAATTCTATCCATTCTCATATCCTCATGAAAAATCCTGAATTTGTTTTCACCCTCCAATCTAATTGATAGAGATGGCACCATAAAGAGACCTATAGCAGTGTCAAATATGCAGAATAGGGTACAGAATTTTGCAAAACAAACACTGCATTTTGCTAGTGTCGAAATAAGCTTAACTACTAAATTTACTTTTTATGATACCAGAGTAAGGAAATATAAATGTAGACTAAATATTTAATCATTTAATATTTCTAAAATAATTTCCACAAATTGTAATAATGATACAAAACAGTATAGTTCAGCTGGGGATTTAGCTCAGTGGCCTAAGCGCCTGCCTGGCAAGCGCGAGGTCATGAGTTCAATCCCTGGTACTGCAAAAAAAAAAAAAAAAAAAAGTATAGTCCTGAAAAATCCACTGATTGCAGTCAGTAAAAAAATAAATACATAAATAAATAATACTAACTTTAATTTAATTGACTGTAAATGACATCTTTTTTCTTTTGTACTGAGATTGAACCTAAGGCCTCATTCTCTACCTTTGAGCTGTATTCCAAGGCAGTTGTCTATTTGTTATTTGTTTATTGAATCAGGGTTTTGTTAAATTGCCCAGTCTGGCCTCAAATTTGGAATCCCCATGCTTCAACTTTACAACTTGTCAGCATTACAGATTTTCTCCCTTTTTAAATGTCCCTTTTTAACATTCTCACATATAAATTAGCTAGACGATTGATTGACTTTTAATTTATAGGAAACAAATGATAGTATTTAACGTGTATTGCAAAGTAAAACAAAAAGGATTTAGGCACATTCAACTGTATCTTGGACTTTTCTCATGTCTGAACACACTGCCCAATGATTTTATCTTGTGACTAAACTTGTTTAAAACCCTAAACTACAAAAAAAGGTTAAATTGTTTATGTATCAGGATAAAGTAATTAGCTCACATCTCAGAGCCACAGGTTTAATCCTTAGCTTTTCTTTCAGAACAATAAGGACCAAACACTTTTTTCATCTGCTAGTTATAGAGGTTGCATGATATTTTACATAAAGAATTTTATTGTACTTATGGGTTTCTTGAAAATGTTTAAGTACAATATTCCTAAAAACCTTTCACCTGAACACATTTATCGATTCTGTTTCTTAATGAATACAAGAAATGTACTGTATTATGAAACAACTATTAAAACAGCCGGCATTTTTAAAGAATGAACATCACCACTACTTTCTGTGCCAATACTCTTTGTGGGGGGGAAGTATTTTTATTCTTTCAGTAAAATACCATAAGATAGAAAATTTGACCATATATCTCAATTTAAGTCAGGACAAAATTTCAAGCCATAAAAGCATTCAGCATTTACTTGAGAGATCATGGAAAAAAATATTTGAAATCTTGGGAGAATTTTAAGCCCATATTCATGATGCAGACTTCACATTTCTGGCTCAGACAACCAAGATGGATAAGAATTCAACTCTCCAGGTTAAAATGGTTTCCTTTATTCATCTTTTATGGCCATTTATCTCTATATACCTACTTTGCTGGGCTCTTATGAAGACGAGTGGAATAGTTTGCTCTAAAGTGCTTAAACTCTTTGGAGGAAAAATATGCTATAAGAGCAAATTATTATCTTTATTACTGTAACAAATACAGGGGATAATTATTTTTGAGACAAAAAGAACAAGGTAAAGTGTGATACTGCATCAAAAATGACATGGTGGGTGGTAAATGGTTTTCAGTTTTATAAAGAGCAATACAATAATTTTCACATTGCACTGCTTATAACATTTATCTTCTGATGGCCTTG
This sequence comes from Cuniculus paca, assembly GCA_004365215.1. Classification (NCBI taxonomy): domain Eukaryota; kingdom Metazoa; phylum Chordata; class Mammalia; order Rodentia; family Cuniculidae; genus Cuniculus; species Cuniculus paca. The sequence continues at coordinate 7,988 of RJWT010024711.1, read as the reverse complement.
CTTCTTGCAACACTTCTAAAATTTCTGTCCCTCTTTCCCATTTGCTAGAATTTGTCCTTTGCAACACCTGAGTAGGATTAGCAAAATCAGCTCTAAAAAGTTAATTTCTGGCCAAAAATAGACTCTAAAATTCCCATGAATTTGTACATAAGAATTTACATATTGTGTGTTTTTCTTTTTCACTATGTGTAATTTGAATGTAAATTTGAAACTTTTCATGAAGTTTTTGTTTGCAGCTTTTCTATAATAATTTCTTATTTATCCTAATGAAGCACTTGGTTGGAGACTATCCTGTGAGCTTCATAGAAAGACCGTTGTCTCTTTTCATAATTTTTATGGTTATATTTTTTGCAATTTGCATAATTCATGTATGTTGTATGGAGCTCTTCTTGGCTCTTAATCAGTAGTGTCGCTATAAAAGCAGGGGAATATTTTCACTGTGTAGGCTTGCTGTTCACAGAAAAATGAAAAGTAGATTTCGTAAATGACTATAGGTAAACACAAAGCAGGAGTTATCACTTTTTATATAGACAGTAAGTCTAGAAGTCTGTGCTTAGTTCATTTCTTACTTTTTATTCTACTCTATCTATCAATCTATCTACCCATCTATCATTTATTTCTCTCTTCTGATGCTTCTGCATTTTGAATCTAGTCAGATATTCATCTATGCCTGCATATTCTTCCCCCAAGTCTTACTCTGATATCATATTCTATTAAACCACAGACTGAATTTTTTTCTCTTATAGCCATATTCTGCCTCCCTTCTCTGTAGCTAGCAGCGTTAGGTGCTAAGAAAGGACAAAGATAAAGGGAATGTATAAAGAATTAAGGCATCTTAAAATATTGTTTCTGCTTTCACCTTAACCATTCCAGGACAAATGGCAATAAAGCAATAATTATATATTGTATTTTTTATCTTACAGCTGTATCTCTCTCAAATTTATAAACTGATTTGGACCTGCTTGTTACTCATATTTCACCATCTTTTGGTGACAGTATAAGAGAGTTCATGCTGAAATCACATTCTTGTTATTTCCTTATTCCAACACTGTTCAATGTTAGTGTTTTTGAAAAAAAAATGTGATTGCTTTTGGAAGTATGCTTTATCAACTCCCTCTCATTCTGAAAATGATTCACGACTGAATTTCAAAATTTTTGGAGCACGTAACTTAAAAAAGTAAGCATAAGTCAATCACTTATTGAACGTTTCTGGAAAGGTGTTAGAAGCTAAGAATTCCAAGGTTGTAACAGCTTGTGTGATTCTGACACAGTCAACTGGACTTTATGCTAATTTCTGCAGGTTAGTGTCCTGAAGAGCTAATATATAACAGAGTCTGACAGAAACCATTTGTTTTAAATTTTCGCATTTTATTTACTTTTTAAAAGTAATATGTGTGCACCATAAAGTACTAGAATAAGTTATACTTATTTATTATGAATAATTTTAAGTAATAATTCTTTTTGTGTGCCATACATTGCTTTCAGGTTTTGACTTAACCTGTTGAATGTCACAGAAGAAAATCGCTTAACCAAGTGATACTTACATCTTAGGGAAGAGGGACGGTCAGCATTAAGTCACTGAACAGGTAAGTTACTGGGAAAATGAAGAGTTGGGTTTTCTAAAGAAGAAGAAGAAAGAGAAAAAGAAGAAGGAAAAGAAGAAGGTCGAGGAGGAAAAGGAGAAGAAGAAAACAAGAGAAAGAAGAGGAAAAGTATGAAGCTTAAAATATACTACAGGCAGTTGGACATGCTGAAATAGGAAATTTAGTTACCAACTTTCATAAGAAAACACAGAGTAAAGGTGGTAAAGAAAAAATTAGGTCAGGGACCCTATGATAAGGTATGTGTTTGCCAAATTTCATGAACAGAGACTAACACAGGTAGTATATAATGAGTATAGAAGGTGGGGGTTGTCTTTAAAAATCAGAGATAATTAGGGCAGTAAACTCACTGTTTTTTATTGTAGAGAATTGAGTGGCCATTGTGAAGTTCTCACCGGAGAGGTGTTGTAGTTGACAAATTGAAATTTGTGTCTTATTTGGATGGAGTCAAAATATACAACTATTGTAAATAAAAATGGTGTTATTGCTACTTTCTTTGTGTAGTAAAGTTTTCCCCCCTAATTCTCTGTAAATCAAGACATTTTCCCAACTGAATCAATTAGAATTCACCTGAGAATGTGACCTTTAAAGGAACCTTATAGTCAACCTTTTATACAGTAAAGGTTCCTTTACTTCCCAGCAAATAACCATATTGTAGTTTGTACTCAGACCATGTACAGCACCATTGCTAATAAAATGGAATTTAGAACAAAAGAAAACCTAGATAATCAAAGATAGTCAAGTATTATCCTGGATATATTAATTGTATTTTTGTAACCTGAATCTTGAGAATGTGTAAGCTTAAAAAGCACTTGGGTTATTTTGCAATTGCAATACAGTAGATCTGCTGTCTCCAATTTTTTTTTTTTATTCATGTAAGTATGTGTCTGGGGGGGGAGGGGTTAGAAGGAGATCACTGTCCGACTTCCCATCATCCGTGTCTAATTAGTATTTGTTTACTGACTGTGACTGCTTTTATCCCAGAAAATCAACAAGATTAAAATGATCTGGCATTCCTTGTCAGCAGGAGTAAAATTTGGATACCAGAATACCAGTGAAATGTGTGCTCCCCTCCAAGCAGCAGAAAGGATGAATCATGAAGCAGAATACAGTGTTTAAGTTATTCTACTACAGTGTCAGTATGTGACCTTTCTTGAGTGTACCTGTAGCAGTGATCATGCATATTATCCAACTGGGTCACGCTCTTTAATAGTGTTGTCAATCCTAATTTTGTGAATTCAGTGTTTTACATCAGTCTACGTGTTTGTAGGTTGCTACCTTGATTTCAAATTAATATCTGAACAGCAATAGTAGGTAGCACGTCATATATACCACAACAACGCCGTGGATATATCCAGGGATAAGTAATTTTTGGAAAAAAAGGAATAAAATTGACATAGATATACAGATAAAGTGTGTATTTTTTCAGTGTTAGCCAAGGTCGTGTCTTTTAAGTCATTCTATATATTAAATCTTACAATACTTTATTAGTGGCTCATTCTAATTATTTGGATATTTTGTACAGTTCTTATTTTTCTTTTGGTTTCCTAAAGTATAAAAATCTTAAAACTTATTAACTTTTGTAGTTCTTTATTTACCGAGTAGAAGTTTAAGAGAATGAATTTAAAGAAGTGTGTAAACTATTTTCGCTAACATTATCTCCTGTATGTATTGCAGGTATTAACACTTTTGTGATATCTTGTTGAAGACAGAGAAAAACACCCCACAAGTTTTTATTTTAATCTTAAAAGTTCTACGGAGAATGCACTTATGTTTAAAATAATTTATATTATGCTAAAGATATTAATCATAATTTATTTATAAAAAGACCAGGAGATGAGTATAGCATATATTTACAGTAAATGTACAAAGTCAAATATGTAAGTTGTGTGATAAAATTGTGCATGTCAAAAATATATATGACCAGGGCAAGGGATTTAGCCCAGCAGTTCAAACACTTGCCTGGTAAGTGAGAGGTCATGAGTTCAAACCCCAGTACCAAAAAAAAAAAAAAAAGTATGTATATATGACCTTCAAAAAGGGGCCAGCATATATTATAAAAATGAGATTTTTTACATATTTTTATTTACACAAATATTTTCTGTCAATATACATTCACCTTGTCATGATCAGTTTTTAAAATTGCCATCTTACAAGTTTTAAGGTCCTTTAAAAGTATGGGTATTGTATTTATCTTCTCTTTGTCTCATGATTGTTTACCACTAACATGATCTTTTTTTTTTTTTCCTATCTTGGTGACAAGTGGTCACTCATCATTAATAAAATGACAAGTCTCTTATCCAAGTTGTAAACACAGAATGTTTTAAAAACAAAGTTCAAAAGATTAAATCTCCTCTGTGATTTCTTACAGAGTATCCACATCGATAGAGTTGACACTGTCATTTTCTTCTGTTAAGGCCAACTGAATCAGCCACTACACATGATACACTTAACTGACAATATTCTTTTAAGAAGTAGAGGTGAAGGCAAGCAAAAAAGTTTTAGAATATTTGCCTTCTTTTTGAGAATTCAGACCATTTATGAAAAGAAAAATAGGCAAGAGACAAAAAATAAATTTTAAATTGATCTTGAATAACACATATATTTAATCATGTTAAAGTCAGTATAATTTACTTAAAGCAATAAAGGGAATTATTTATTTTAAAACAGGATCTTAATGTACCCCAGTGACTTAGTTGAGCCCTTTGTTAATAAAATTTTGTTAAAAGACAACGACCCAAATCACACAAGTCAGTAAAATAATTTATGTATTTAAAATAGATTGAGGGCCAGGGGTAAACTCAGCGGCACTGTGACTGCCTGGCAAGAGCAAGGTCGTGAGTTCGATCCCTGGTACCAGAAATTAAAAAACTTTTTAAAAAAATGAAAGGAAAGGAAAAGAAGGAAAGGGAAGGGAAGGGAAGGGAAGGAAAGGAAAGAGAAAGAAACGTACAACGTTATTTGAGCCATTTGGGAGAAAATATAGTTTGTAAAACAAATTAATTTTCCATCAAAATGTAAATGTAATAACTACAAATATGATGTTCTAGAGACAGAACATTGTTATGATTTGTGTCCAGATGCCCCGCCAAAGCCTCATTCAATCATAGACGGGGCTTTTCAGAGGTGGCTGCATCCAGAGCGTGTGAATGATTCACGGTGCAATGCTGGGATCAAGGGTGTGTGATTACTAAATCAGTATACTGATTGTTTTCGCACCAATCTCACCCTGGTAACCTAGATAGAGTATAAAAGGGGCAGACAGAGTATAAAAGCTGAGAAAGTCTGTTGCTTGCTTTGCTACTTTCCGCCCACCGTGAACTGTTTCTTCTCTGCGATGCCTGTCTACCACGCCATTGTGCTTGGGAGCCTGCTGATTATGGACTAAAACCTGTACAAGCTGTAAGCCAAATAAACCTCTCCTCCTTTAACTTTGGGTGCTGAGCATTTTGTCTCAGCAAGGAGAAAAGTAACTAAGACAAAGATGTTTTAAGACAGAGAAAGAAATAAAGACAGAACAATAACACATACAGGGAATAGATATGAGTATGTTTCAGTTTCTCTCTTTGTGTATATTTGTGATACATAATAATTGCATTCATCTTGGAGAACTGGCACATGTACATATCAACTGTTAATCATTTTTATTTCCACTTTCTTTCTTCCTTCTCCACTCTATGCCTGTGAATCTTTTATCTTTAATACCATCACCTCAAAACAAAGTTTTGAAATTTAGATTTGATTCATAAGTATAGACACTACTGCACATTTAAACTCATTGATTTGACTAATAAAATTAATTAAGTATTCATGATTAGCTAAAGGGAAATTAAAAAGAATAGTATAGTCGTTATTCTTAAGAAAACTGAAATGAAATTTATTATGACAAAAGAAAAATACTTAAAACATCTCATGAACAGTGTGAACAGATTTTATGTGTGGCAAGTAACCTGATGAAGTAGCAATCCAAAGAAAAGTAGTATTTTAGGAAATATTTTATTAGCAGCACTGAGAAGAATCTAAGCAAAATGAATATGGGAAGAATGATGAAAAAAATATTATTGACCTTTCTTACAGTAATACTTGGGTGGATTCACTGTCATGACTCAGGATAGAGCAAAGGGCTTAATCTGTTTGCGCTGTTATAACAGACTAACTTAGAATGAGTAATTTTTAAACAGCAGGAATGTATTTCTCAAAGTTCTGCAGGCTGGGAAGTTCAAGATCAAAATATTGTCATCTGGTATCTTGCAAAAGCTTTCTTCCTATTTTCTTTCCTAGTGATAAGAGAAGGGGCAAAAGAAATAAAAATCCTTCTGTCAAGTCTTTTTATAAGAAAATAAATCTTTTCATGAGAACAGACCACTCATAACAAATACACATCCAAAGGCCAACACTATTGCATTGGAAATTAAGTTTCTAACATATGAATTTAGAAGATACATTCAAAGGACAGTAGCCAGTTTGAGATAAATAGTATTTGGTTGGGAATATGTGGGGTTTAAGATATTTGTGTCGAGGGTTCCAAAGTTTCAGTAGAAACTTGCAAAAGACATTTGGAAAATACTCTGCAGTTCAAAAGAGAGCTTAGTTACCATGAAAGAAGTAGTAGTTGAAGCCATGATTGAGGTCTTTTTATAAGGTAAAGAATGATTAATCTTGATTTTAATAAAATCTAATAAAGAAGATAGTCTACCAGCTTGTCACTGAAAAATAAATGTGGATTTCATAGAGATGAGAGATATTCTAAATTTTGCATGTAGAAAATGTGAGAGTTTAATAATATATTTTTTCAATTTGAAAGTGATACTGTCTTCAAATATGTGAAAAATTCCCATACAGGGATAAACACACAATTATTACCCATGCATGCACATACAGGCATATGTACCTCTCATGCTGGCCATTTTTATGAATGACTCTAAAATGTAATTTATTGTTACAAAGAAAACTTTTATGAATTACAGTTATCAATCTGTAGCCCACTAATTAGCCCACTAATGACATTTGTTTTGCTTTTATTGCCCTATTTTGTGAGATTTCAAGTAAAAGGCTGTTTTGTTATTTTATCCAGTCTTAAAATCTCAGTTATTGTGGCTTATAAAACTCTTTAATTTTTTGTCTTCATCTTTGAAAGACCCTCTCCCCAGTTCTATGCAGAATTCCAAGGTGGCAGCTGGTTTTCATTTAGCGCTTTACATCCAGGGTTCCATGGTAGGCCAGCTTTCCATCACGTGTGCTTGAACGGCAACTGTTTTTGTCTTCGTTGCTCATTCAAAAGTACTGTATATGAGTATTCAGGCATAGTGGCTGTCTCTCTAATCCTAGCACTGTGGTATAGGCCCTGGGTTCAATTCCTAGTACAGTAAATAAATAAATAAATAATTTCCCATGAACTAATTTTAGAATTTCTCTCTTTGTCTTGTTTTTTCAGAAGTTTAAGTAGCTTATGCAGAGATGTTGCTCATAAAATTATTATAATTATTGGTGTTTTCGGAACTTCCTTAATCTATGGATCAATGACTTTCCTAAATTTTGAAAACGTTTTGGCCATTATCACTTTAAGTCTTGCTTATTTTCAACTCTTCTTTGCTTCTTGCGCCCCAGTTGTTAGCATGTCATCTGTTTTTATTCTGCTCTCCATGGATGTTACCTAATTTTTGTTATTTTTGTTCTTACGTTTTTGTTGGATTTTTTTGTCTGTAGACTTCTGATAGTGTTTTTTATTTTCCTGTTTTTGATTCACTAATCCTGCCTTCATTGTGTAGCCTGTGTTTCGATTATAACTTATCGATTATCAATTACTCCTATGGCTTGAATGTGGCTAGACCTTCAAAGATGCATGCACTCGAAGCTTGGTTCCCATCTTAACAGCACTGAAATATAATCAGACATTTAAGAGAAAAGGTCTGGTGGAATGTAAACATTCACAGGAGGAAGATTATAAATTTTTTTGCAAAATGTTCTGTATTAATTAAATATATAGCTAATACATAAGATAACACCATCCTACCAAAGCAAAGAAGAAACCAAAAAAAAAAAAATTCCTGAAACATTACAAGAGCAGGAAAGATGTTTCAAGGGACAATAAATAATATGTCAAATAAAATAATAGAGAAGACTAAAACATTGATAAGGTACAGTATTTATCAGATTTAGCATATAAAAAAGCAGTATTTAAAAAAGTAATGCTTGTCTGTGATTTATGTTGCTATGCAAAAGGAACAATGCAAAATACATGAGGTTGGATACTTTATAAAATAAAGAGGTTTATATAGCTTGCATTTTCAGAGGATGAAAATCCAAGACACAGCAGCCCCATTCAGTCTCTGGTGAGGTCCTTCTGATTGCATCATAATATGGCAGATGGTACCTCATGGCTGGAGA
>RJWT010024710.1:0-16378 GCA_004365215.1 Cuniculus paca | reverse complement strand
AAAAAAAATGGTAGTGGTTGATGACACACACCCACGTAAAAGTTACACATAGTCTCATAAAAAGACAAGATGGCAGCTGGCCACATGGCAAGGGACTATGGCAAAGTTAATGTGGCATCGCTCTGGCCCAAAACGCAAACTGAGAAAAAGCCATTTATAAACTAGAATAAGGGGCTGGGGATTTAGCTCAGTGGTATAAGCGCCTACTGGCAAGCTCAAGATTGTGAGTTCAATCCCCGGTGCTGCAAGAAAAAAATAAAATAAAATAAATAAACTAGAATAAGCAGAGACCAGGCTAATTTTTTAAAAAGGTGGCAAAATACACAATAAACAAATATGCAGAGAACAACGTATGCCCATGGAGTGAACACAAGTGGCTAGAAAGAAAAACAAAATTGCACATTCCCTTGCTAGAAAAGCAGCAAACTGTTCCCTGCACAAATTAAGAATAGTCCCCTAAATTCCCAGCTTAATGGAGCGAGTGACAGATGAGGGAGAAAAGGAGTAAAGAAACCTTGTGGCATTTTAGACAGAAACAAAAGGGTGCCTACATGGGCCTTACAGTGGCCTCCTCAGTAGCTGAGCTTTACTCTCCTGTCTGGCTCACCAGAAATGTTTTCAGGTCATTTCTTTGGAAACGGCTCACCAATTAAAAGTATTCCAGGCTCTTCTTGCCTTGAAAAAAGAATTAGATGAGACAAACCAAAAAATGGTGCCTAAAGTTTATTTGAAAAGTGAGGAGTAAGGAAAAACTGTCTCTGCAGAGCAAACTTGATCTGAACAAAAGAGCAAAGGAGAAAAAGAACAAAAATAAAAGTATACGCTGGTCTAGAAGATACAAAGTGAGCTACCATGAAGTCACAAAGCGAGTTCTTCGTGGCATTCCATCTCTTTTATATTGACCACATCTCATGGGAACCCAAGAGAAGTCCTGCTTATGGGGTCCTAGGATTTATCTAGTGCTGTCCTGGGGTCTTATAATTGACTGGTCCTGCCTATTTCTGCAGCAAAGTTTGCCACTCCCTACTTCCTATCTCGGTAATAGTATGGACAATAGCTAAGATGGAGAAGCATCATAAGCATCTGAAGACAGTCATGTGGATAAGCACAACACATGCACATACAATGGAATATTATTCAGCCTTGAAAGAGGAGGTTTTGACACATGACTGCACTTGTTATGCCTTGAAGACACTACACTAAATGAGATAAGGCAGTCACAAAAGGACAAACTTGACTCCAGTTGTATAAGGTACATGTAGTCAAAAATCATAGAAACAGGTCGGGCATGGTGGCGCACTCCTGCAATCCCAGCACTTGGGAGGCTGAGGCAGGAGGATCATTGCAAGTTCAAGACTAACCTGGGCTACAAAGTGAGTTCAAGGCCAGCTTGAACTGCATAGTGAGACCCTGTCTCAAAAAAAAAAAATTGGCAGACCATGTGGGGCCCAAGAAAGGAAAAGTCAGCGACTTCCAAGAATCAGCCATTATGGGACTGGGAGGAGCTGATCAATAAGCCAACTAGCCAAACTTTCTGGTAAGCTGTGCAGACCATGCGGGGCCCAGGAAGAGAAAAGTCAGCACCTCCTGTGAGCCTACAGGTGTGCAGGCTGAGTGAGAATCACTGAACCCCCCCTCATCCCATAAACCACCAGCTGGTTTGGAGGTCAGCTTGAGTTGATAGCAAGAGATGTACAAAAACCAGCTGAAGGGTTGTATTGTTTGGTTGAATTTATAGGCCTGTGACTGGTGGTCTGGGCATCTATAGGGTGGTAAACAGTATGCAATATGGCAAATATGGGGGATTTTTTCTATCTTGTTTTTGAAGTCTAATATTGTTCTCACTGTTTTGTTTTGTTTGTATTAATTTTTTTCCTTTACTCAATATTCTGTTTTGATTGGTTTTATTCTGTTTTGTTTTGGTCTAATTTTGCTATATCTGATAGAATGGACAACTACTGTGAAGATAACAAGATATACTCTGGTAGCCATTATTGTTTTCCTCTTATCCTGCTTTGATGTTCTGTACCAGTTTCACTGCTGTGTTTTGATTGGATTTATTCTGTTTTGTTTTGTTGGGTTTTATTATTTTTAAAATAAAAAAAAGTCATAGAAACATGGGGAAAATGTAGTTACTATGTGCTGGAGGGGAGGGATTGGGAAGTTTTTAGTAATATGGAATTTCAGTTTTACAAGATAAAAAGTTTTGAAAATGAATGGAATTGATGACTGCACAACATTATGAATGCACATAATGTTGTAGGCCAACATAATGGAAAAATTACTGAATTCTGTGGGTACCTCCCCATCCCCTTGCTTGTGAGACTAGCCCCCTTGAGAATGTAACTTAGTTCTGTATTTCCAGGCCTGTTCAGGCCTGTTCGGTACAATGTGCTCCAGCAGGTATTCCAAGCAGGATGTTGCAGATGTATTTTTAACTGTCACCACTGACAATACAGATGTAGTTTTTGTGCTTAAATACTCTATCCCCTCTTCACTCGGGACTGCACAGTAGTTCCCTGCATGGATTCTGCTGTTCTGTCACCGGCTGGATAATAAAGCCTCCTAAATTCTGATTGGCACTGTCTCTGGCTCCTTAGTTTTATCATGAACCTGGCACATATAATACTACTGAACTACATACTCAAAAATGGTTACAATGGTAAATTTTAAGTTTTATGTGTTTTGCCAAAAAATATATCAAGCTGGATATATATTGTATAAGTAAATTAAAATGATTCATCTAATAGGCAGACAATTAACTCTACTCTGAACTGGGTGATAAAACAAAGGAGTGAAAGCATTACAGGCCTTCAAACCAGACAATAAAAAAATCAACAATGGCTACCTTAATGTCCTTTGTTTTCTTCAAAAAAGCTGTTCATATCTTCTCACATATTGCAATCAAATAGTAGAAAACAGACTCACACCAATCAAATCAAAGAATAAAAGCATTATTGGACTTCAGAACCCATAGATAAGAAATCTCAACTGCTTTTTTTCTATCTAAAATAAATATCTTACAGAATTTTCTTTTATTAACCTTATATAAATATTTTTTAAAAGCTGACTGAATGGTGTTTATATGAATATACCTCCCATTAAGAGAAATTTAGGGTTGTTCTCCCTCAAATTAATGTGCTTTACATTTTGATAGATTTTGCCAAATATTCCTCTAACTATGAACCAACTATTTCACAATAAATAAGATGGTATAGGAAAGGACATTTCCCTAACCTCTTCAATACTTGCAACTATAAAGATTTTAATTCTGGCCATCTGTTAGATAAGAACCTTAAAAATAGCATATTTAACTTGTGAGTTAAGTATAGAGTTTACATAACTATTCACTCTTTGTATTTATTTATAGCGCACTCTCTTCATCCCCACATTCAGTCTTAATGGTATGTGCTTGGGATGGGGAGCAATTTGAGAAAGCCCCCAATTAGGTGTAATTACTCAACTTTTCTCATAAAACTTGGAAATTACCTTTGATCCATATCTTCATGGATTTTAGTTGGCTTTAATGGTCTCTAAAGATGCTATCAGTTTTCCTCTACATTGATCAGTCTTAGATGACCCCCAACCTAAAGAGAAAAATAAAAGTCCTTCCTTACTTTTATCTTGCTTCAGTTGGGAAGATTTCAGCATTGATCATCTTAAAATATCTTTTAAAACAAACCTTTGTCAAGGGATTCAATGTGTCACAGTCAAGTCACCATTTTAAAGTCAGCACAGATAGGACATTGACTACGGAACTGTAGCTATGCAACCTTAAGCAAACTACGAATTATCTCCCAGCTTTGATACTCTTACCTGAGAATGAGTGATAGTGACATGTTAAGTATAAAACAATTCATAGGAAGACTTTAAAAGTGATAGTCTTTTTTTGGTAAATAATTTGGGAGCTTTAATATATTTTGTGTGATTTGTTTAGTTCAAAGTCAGTATGCAAAATGACCCATAGTTGTTTGCCAGGTTTGAGTATCTGTTTTGTTGTCATTGTTGTTATTTGTTTTTTTTTTAAAGGTAATCATTTCTCTTGCAATGTTCAACCAGATTCTCTACACAAGTCATTGTGTTCCCAAGATATTGATTGCAGTTACCTTGAGAAGGGCTAATGGTTCTGCTAAAGGTCTGTTAATGTCTTGATTCAGAGGTATTTTTGTAATAACATTGTGTAGCATATTGTACTTCATCACTTCTTGCCATTTAGTGTGGTCCTAATTATTTACCTTGTTTCTTGGTAGTTTCCACCCTAAATAGACTCAATAACAATGTGTAAGTTGCCTGTTTTGAAAATACTTTCATGTGCCGAAAGGCCAAAGTGACCTGACTTAGCTGATTTAGTTAGAATGAATCATACTGAAAAATGAATCTGTTTAGCTTGAGGATTAACTACTCAGGAACAAATCTCTATCATGAAGACTTTTAGGTTTGTTTGTTTTATTTTGTGTGTGTTCTGGGGATTGAATCCAAGCTTTTGCTATGAGGTACATTCCTTGTTCCCACCCCCCCTTTTTTAGACCAAGTCTCACCAAGTCACTAAACTTCCCAGGCTGGGCTCAGACTTGTGATCTTCCTGCCTCAGCCTCCCAGAGTGCTGTCATTATAGGCATGCCAGTTTTGAACTCAGTATGTAGCCCACCCAGGCTGGCTTTGAACTTTCAGCAGTTCTCCTGTCTCAGCCTCCCCAGTGCAGAGATTACAAGCATGTGCCACCACACCCGGCTAATTTTTGAATGGGAAATTTATTCACATGTGTATTAAGCAGGATTCTCCAACAAAACAGAACCAATAGGAAACAGACATATGAGAGAATTTACTATGGGAATTGACTACATGGTTACAGGGGGCCAATATGGCCTTGATATTCTGTCTATAAACTAGAGAAGAAAGTTAAATAATTCAGTCCAAGTCTTCAGGCATGAGAACAGGTAAAGTCGAAAAGGTACAAGTTTTCTGAGGAAAGCCTGAGCACCAGACAGAAGGGCACTGGTGTGAGCCCTAGAGACCAAAGGCTGGAGGATCAGGAGCTCTAATGTCCAAAGTCAGATGAAGACGGATATCCCAGCTCACCCTTGGGCCCCTTTTTGTTCTATTTTGATGCCCCATGGATTGGGTGAAGCCCAACCACATAGGAGAAGGTAGAATCTTTTTTACTCAATCTCAGAGCCATACCCATAAATAACTTTCATCAGATACTGGGGAATTTGTTATCCCAGTCAACATAATACATAAAATCAATCATCTAAATGTGTTTTCAAAATCAGAAAGTACAAAAGAAACCAAAGTGAGAAATTTTTTTTCATCTCGACTCAGCATCTTGGCGTTTTCCTACCTTACTCTCATGAAGTCTGTAGAATCCTGAAGAGATAGACAATTAAGAAACTCTGATAAACTATGAAAGTATGCTCAACCTTCTCCTTGTCCATGATTCTTGGGGGAGATTTCAGGATTCAGGAGAAGGCGTTTCAGACTCTTAGACTGGGAAGTTTTGGTCATTAGATTTTAATATTAACCAGAGGGTTAAAAAGATTGATAAACACTGAATTTTCAAAAGTATTAGCTGTCATAGTTGAAATAAAATGATTCCTTGGCCTACTTCTTGGACTCTAGTGCAGTAATCGCTTGTGTGTGGTAATTTCCTGGAGGTTACTTATAGGAAACGCAATCTGGAGTAATTGAAATGTGTTAGGTCTGGCTAATTCTTACTAAAATGTGTGAGTTAAAACTAACAGTAATAGAGCTGGGGATATAGCTCAGAGGCTCAGCACCTGCCTGGCAAGCACAAGGTCATGAGTTTGATCCTCAGTACCAAGAAAACAAAAACAAAAAACAAAACAAAACAAAAAGACCCCAAACAAACCTAGAAGTAATACTTGTGTCTGAATACTACCTAAATATTAACCATTCCAAATTATTATGTATTGAATGTAATTATAATCTTACAGTTATATATACGTGTTGTACCTAACTTTGTTTACATTTATATTTGTTGTACAATATTGCTGTGCCATGTAACTGTAATATTTTCAATCCCTATATGAATGAAACTCTTACTTGCATGACTGTATCCTTATGGAAAGTTATAGAATGAAGTCTTTTAGAAAGTTTCTGAGCCCATAAACACTTATGTATTTGTGCCTAAAGTTTTTTATAAATACTTTAGTATATGTTTCTCTAAACAAAGGAATCTTTGTTTTAAAATCATTTTTCTATTTTTGCATACATTCCTTTTTCATTTACAGTCTGCAATCTTCATTATGTAACCTACAGCCTACATGATTGATGTAATCCATTCCCTCCCTCCTTGGAGGGGAAATGTTTTCCAGTGCTACCATGCAATTTGCTTTGCAACAATTATTGCTATTTGTAACCATATCTTGTGATCACAAGACACATGTAGCTGAATTTAAAGCCTGTTGAGAACACAGAAGGCAGGGATACTGTTTCTAAATGTCATTGACTTCATGATTTTACTCACAGTTTTTTTTTTTTTAAGTTCAGGCATCAATCCAAATCATCCAGTTCTGAAATGTACTTTAGAAAAATTCCTTGAAGTGTCCTGTTCTTGCAAAAGGCTGCTTTATCCATTATTTTATTTCTCTAAATCCTTGCAATTTCTTAACCTCATAATACCAATGAGGTAATTTATCAGACAACTTATCTCCAGATCCTATTTTGAAAAATTATCAAAGCCAAATATCATGTGTTCCAGATTGTTTAGAGACCCATACCTACAAGCATGTGGTGTCTTATAATTCTTTCCATCCTTTTGCCTACAAATTCATAGATGTGTGCATAACTGGTATCTTTTACCAGTTATTTTAGATGAAATTTACAAATGTCTTGGCATTTTCTTCTGGTTTATTTTTCCTTTAAAAGAATACCAAAACTAACAAAATATTCCCTTTTGAATTACATATTACACAAGGAGTGTTATTTTTGTTTAAATACATTATCTGATGTATAGTTTTAGAGCTCAAACATATTCATCATACGTTTTCCCTGAGCTGCTTTAAATGTATTCTTAAATTTATACCTCCAAGTTTAGGTTATATGATAGATTATAAAGGAAGGAAAGCAACATGAAACATATTTATTCATATTGCAAAGTTATATTTATTTTCCTTTAAAGGGGATAAAGCAGGATTTTACTGCCAGTTTAGCAGATGAGTGGTCCTGTGACAAATGACAGTAATGAATTGCTACCCTGTTCCATCTCCACTGGTAACTGACGTTTACATTTAAGAAAGTCACTGTATAACTTTATGATGAGAACACCGGGAAGTGATAGAAACCTTTCCAGCTGTCTTAAATTCTTTTTTGGAAACAAGAGAAGTATAAATAAATAAATACCATATCTCATCCTGAGTTGTTTTCATGACTTAATGGTACTGTTGACAGTGAAGGAAATTGCCCTGAGGGTTGATGCCTTTAGGTCACTGGGTTCCAACAGTGAAAGAAGTCTACAAATTCTCCTGGTTTGGAAGCAATGATTTCTAATTCCTAGTTCCTCCCTTGGTTCACAGTATGTTCATCTGGAAAACATTTAGTCATTTCTGAGGAGATTTCAAAATGAGACAAACTCTGGTCCACTGTCTGCCTCTCATAAAAGGTCAAACACATGACCAAGTAAGACATAACATTTCTGAGCCATATGGAAGAAATAATCAAGTGAAAGGGACTCTGATCACTTTGAAGGATAGATAAATCTCTTATATAGAAAGGTGTATTCTCCCATCAGGGCAACTGTTTTCATGAAACTTTAACCCTCTCAAAAGATAAAGAAAAATGTTAACATGTTGCAGGGAAGTCTGGTACTGTTTCTGATTTTCTAGAGAGTTGTGCTAAATTTATTTGACAGAGTTTGGCTTTAGCTGATCATAGTATGTTATTTGAAGTTGAACTAATAAAAAATTAGGATCTAAATAATACTTTATAAATGAGTGTCTAAGGGAATAATAATATTAAATTATCTTTTAATTAGTAATTATTTGTTAGAAGAATATAACCTTACTATTTATCAACATTCAGGTGAAAAGATACTGTGATCTTTCAATGAGAAATCATTTATTTAAAACCATCACTAAATAAACTTTATTGCCTCGATGTTTTATGGTGTAAAATTCTTTCGGCCAAGGTAATTGACTTGTTTTCCTGGGCAATATTTCAAAATCCTGTGAAAAATGAATAGTTTCTTGGAAAGGGACTTACTAAGTCATAGTGTCACCTGTGGCATTGCCCCAAACTATTACTCTGCTCATATATTTTCCTTTCTTTCAACTTAGGGCACTCAGTGTTTTTTAAATCTGTCTGGAAGTTTTCTGTTCTTTATCTGTTCACCTAAAGGAACAATCATTTTAAAGCCAGCATTTTTTTCATATCCAAAAACCACTATATTTCAGTCTAAATCTTTAAAAATGAGGATATACTACAGAACGCAGTGCTCTGCCACTGATATTATGTAATATATAAAGAAAAACAGTAATGTGCTAACTTCGATTTTAATTTTTTCAATCAAAATACATGTATTACATTATAAATTGTTCCTAGGGTACTCTGGTCTTAATTAGCCATCTCATAACCTCCTGCTGTAGGTCAAATGGGGTCATAAACAACTTAACTGGCTTACCTCAAACCAACATCACTATTAGAAAGTAACTTAAAACACATGCTTTGCTTGTACTATAGATTTAGCATCATCTTCTGAGGAAAGATAACCCATGGTACCAGAGTTATTAATTCTTTTTCAGCAACAGATCAGAATCAAGTTCCATGTGGATTAAGAGAAAAACTAAAATGAAGTTTCACAAAATACATCCCACAGAATTTGATCATTCTTAATCAAGGTGGATTTCTTTGAAACATTAGACCAGTTAAATATTAAATTGATAGTAAGAGTTGAACCATCTTTAGAAATTATGCTAGATTGCTGTAGACTGAGATTTCAGACTCAATATCTATTTCCAGTAATTAGCTTAGGACTTTAGACAAAATATTTGTTGAATGAGTTAATGTAAACTAAGTCAATACCTTAAAAAGACAACCTTGAAATTCTATAAATTTAGTAACAATACTAGATTATTTCTCAGAGCATTGAACTCATCCTATGAAGAGATGCTTTCATAATTATGCACAATTTTATGGTTGTCAGATGAAAATAAAAATGAACAAATTAATGTACCTGTAATTGCTACTTAAAATAATTATTTTGTAGTTTGTTATTGCTTACACTAGAGTTTGTGTGATAGTCCTTCTACAATTTAATATTAGAAAAAAGTTTGTCTTGGTGAATTGAATACTATTAAAATTCTATAGCCTATTTTCCTCTCTTTTTCTATCTTCCTAGGAAGACATGAAGCTGCTATCTAATTACGGTTTATATATTTAATGCCTAAATATGATTTTCTTATTATGCTTGGTGTTTTTGTCATTTTTATCTTCTTTTTGTTTTTTCGAGACAGGGTCTCACTCTGTAGCCCAGTTGAACTCACAGTGATCCTCCTTCCTCAGCCTCCCAAGTGCTGGGATTATAAGCCCAGCTGTTTTCATCTGCCTTTAAAAATACATATGCTATTTTATTTTTGCACCTGAAGTCTTTTTTAGAAAGAAATGTACTAAATTTCATAAATTAATGTCTATTTTATCCTTAATTTGTACCTCCAATTGTTCTTTAAGCATTCAAAAATCAGGGTCTACAGTTTTTGACTTTCAGGATATTCTATCAGTCAGCAAATATTTACTGGATACTTCCTACATGTCAGGCACTGTTGTGATTCTTTTCCTGACTCAAAAATTACTCTTCATCTTTTGATTCATTCTCTCACTTCTGCTGTGTAAATGTTGTCAACCATTCTGTTGTGAGTCTAAGGCTTTCTCACTCTGTAATATGGCTTTTGATTTAGAAACACAATCCTTTTGTTGAAACTCTTGAAACCACATGTACTTCAGAATTTAGAAGTTTTGGATTTTTAGCAAAGTCATAAAATATAACTACTCTGTGTTATTTAATACCCTGCATGAGGAGACAGACAGCGCTTTGTAACAAATATGTTATTTCTGCAATTGGGTCAGTGAATATTTATCAGAAGTGAGATCAAGACCATAAACAATTCCCTCACATTCTTACCAAGTTTTGCTGCTAAAATGAGTGTTGCCTTAAACTAACCAGAAAAACTTTTGGTTTTTCAAATTATTTTAGATTTTGAAATTGCAGATTAGCAATGGTAGGTCCTTTAAACTCTACTTTAAATAGGTGCACTATTTAATCTGTCTGACCATGAATTTTGTGGGGCCAGGTATCAAACCCAGGGCTTCATGTCATGGTAGGCAAGTCATGATGCCACTGAGTTATAGTCTCAGGTCTGGTCCTTTGTTTTTATTTTATGTTACTTTATTTTGGTAGTGGGAATTGATCTCAGTGCCTTTGCACTGAGCTACAGCCCCAATCTTTTCTAATTTTTCACTTTGAGACATGGTCTCACTAAGTCACTAAATTGTCCAAACTTGCAAACTTCTGCCTTTTAAATATCTCCACTAACAGACTAATCAATACTTTAATTTGTACTGATGCAAATTTACTGTCTCTGAACCCATTGGCCTTTTTCTCAGTTCTTATTCTGTTTACTCCTGGCATCATTTTTGAGTTCTATGAAAACTACATATTGTAGATGTGTATATTTTATACACACCTTTTATCTTTGTTGACTATGTAATTGTTCAGGCCTTCGTTATTGCTTTCCCTGTCTTTCTGGTTTCTCAAACTAGACTGCATCCATTATTCAGGCACTGTGTTAGGCTTCTTTAGATTCCTCATCTACAAGTCATCTCAGTGGGAAAGACAAGAAGATTGGTTAAATAAATTAGGGAACATTTGGCCCAATAGGCTATTTTGTGATCATTAGGAAGGGTAGCTCTATATGCCAACTGCAAAGACATATTAAGGAGAAATGCATCTCATAGTAGTATATTGAGGTCCTACAGATAAGTTTGTCCATGTAGAGAAAGCTCCGGAAAGCTACACATCAAGCCATAACTGTGTCCAGATATGGGGGACTTTATTTTCTGATTTCAAAAGCATTTTTAAAAGGGAAAAACCAAAAACATGTATATTAATATAAATGTTAGCATCAAGTTAAATGTAATGAGTGGTATGAGAAAAAGAATGCAACAAGAGGTGAAAAAATGACTTCGGCTAAGTCAGGAAATTTGAGGGAGATTTTCTTCTGGGCACGGACAGACATTTCCCTAGAAAAACAGTATGTCCCAGGGCACCCATTTCTTAAAAGGTTTGTGTTTTGGAAATAGCAGATCTGGTGCTGAAAGGTAACTTCAAGGGGAAAACAAGGTTTAGGTTTGAGGTGAGATGTCAGATTATAAAAAAAATCTCAACTACTAGTTGAAATTCAAATTCTCATCAGTGGAGAGCCTCTGGAAGTTGTTAATTATTTTAAAAATATAATTTTACTTGGGAGTAATTCTAGACTTACAGAGTTATCCAATAACCCCTTATCTAGTTTGTCTGCATTACTGTTTTCTTACATTACTGTCTGGGTTACTTTTTTCTTGTTGCTGGGACAAAATACCCAACACCAAAAACGAAGGAAGGAAAGGTTTATTTAGCTCACTGTTTGTGGAGGTTTCAGTTCCTAATCAGCTGGCTCCAAGGCAGAGTGGCATGGCTGAGGGGGCAACACTTCAAGGCAGCAGCCAGTAAGAGCAGCAGGAGCAAGAGGGAGAATGAGCCTCCTCTCCTCTCTTACATTGTAAGCAGTCTACTCCCTATCCAAGCGGGTGTAGCACTCAAATCACCTCTGTGCCCTCCTCTTGCACAGGATGAGGATATTTACAAAGTAAGGATCCTGGCTCCCTACAGAGTCTCTTAAATTTCTAAGCTTCTCAAGTTTACACAGTGTATCAACCATAACAATTACTGTGGTACATGTGCTGAAACTGAGAAACCAGCCTTGAAAAATCACTATTAAACTCCAGTCTTTATTCAGATATCATCACATTTTCCTCTAATGTCTTTTTTTTTTCCATTTTAGAAACCAATCCACAATCCCACATCAAATTTAGTTGTCATAATTTCCTTAGTCTTCTTTGCTTTGATAATTTGCTTTTCATGATCATGGTAGTTCTAAGGGGAGGTGAAAGTATGTAGATGTCCTCAATTTGGGTCTGTCTGATGTTTTCTCATGATTAGAATGGAGTTAAGGTTTTGGAAAAGGTTAGGTGCACTTCTTTTCATACAGAGGGCATATGATATCCACATATCATCACTGCCGTTAAGGTTGGTCATATCTTTAAGGAATTTTCTAGGTTTCTTCATAGTAACCTTCCCAGAATTTTCCTTTTTCCATATGCCTTACTTAGGTTTTACAGTGTGATATTTCAATTGGCGTTTAATGCAATCCTTTTGGCTAAGTGATGGGAAGTGGGTGGAAACAGGAGGGCCAGTCATATGCATAACTATGGTTGCTACAATAATTCAAGTGGGAGATGATAATTACTAGAACTGTTTGTGGCAATGGTAGATAATAAAAATGATTGGAGGTATTCAAATGTTTCCAGGCAACAGGCAGCTTGTGGTAGTTTTAAAGAAAATAAGAATTAAAATCACAGGGAGATACCAATTCACATGCATTAGGATGGTTAAAATTTTAAAAACTAAGTAAAAACAAGTGTTGGTGAAGATGTGAAGCAAGCCACATTATACTGCTGGTGGGAATATAAAATGTTGGTCAGTTACTTTGGACAAGTCTGCCAGCTGCTCAACAAGTTAAAAATATTTACTGTATGATGCAAAAATTCCCAATGCATATTTTCAACAGAAATGAAAACATATGCACATACAAAAATGTATATACAAATGTTCATAACTGCATTATTATAAACAAGTGGCAGGAACTACCCAAATGTCCACCAGTCAATGACTGGAAAAACAAAATATGGTTTACATGTACAATGGAATATTAGTCATAAAACTGGATGAAGCACTGACAGAAATTACTGTATCGATGAACCCTGACACACTAGAAGAAACCATCACAAAAAAAACCATACCATTTAAATGACTAGAATGGAGACAAATTTAGAGAAAGTACAGTAGTTGCCCCAAACCAGGGGAGAATATAGTCTAAGATTTGCAATGCTTGAAACTGTGGCTACACGCACTGTGATATCTCAACAATGAAAATAACGGGAGACAGCCACCAAGCAAATAGGGGGTACAGCTGGTGGGTATCTGTGTACATGGGACAAAGGGATGATTCATACCCTGGGTAGGAATGGAGCGGGATGATGTGGGATTCCATCAAATTACTCAGAGGGTACAATTTTAGACCTATAAATTATTTACTGCTAGTATTTTTTAATACTTTAAAACTGTAGTTGCCGGCAGCTAACTGAAATTGAAGAAAGCAAACTGGATAAAGGACTACGGATTTAGTGTGAGGTAGTGGGAGAGAGTGGTGATGGAAGGATTGGGTTATGAAAAATAAATGCTATGGGGTTATCTTTCAGGTTGATAAAAATGTTCTAACATTGATTATTGTGATGCCTGAATAACTGAAAACTACTTAACTGCATGTTTGAAATGGGCAAATTGTATGTGAATTGCACCTCAACAAAATTAGAAGAAAAATCTGGAACATGTGGCACAGAAGCTACACTTGTTCCAACTTTACTCATTCAGATTGCAGTGCTGGTGGGAAACATATATAGATGTTGAGTGGCTCAGAAATGATGTTGGACCTATACATGGAATTGTGATCATTAGCAGTAAGGATTCACTCAAAAGAAAGCTAGATCCTAGATTCACTTATTCCAATTTTCTAAATATAGTAATTGAAGATGTTTCAAGCAGACCACCCTCAACATTTAGTAGCAGGTTTGGGGGGCTAATGTTAGAACTGAGGACTGATCTATTCTCTAGCTTAGAAGGCAACACTGTTATTGAGACAGTTTGATAGGTCTCATTTTCAACTATGTTTTAATTTCAAATAACAAAATGCCTTAGTGCCCTTAAAGTAATCTGCAGAGCATCTGGGGATGATAAAAGTTAAAATTTAAGATTGTATTAATTTAGAATAAATACTTTTGGATATAATAGCCTATATGGATTTGAAATTAACTTCCTCACTGTAGAGTTGGCTAAGATAGAAAATCCAACTAGCCAGGGGCCATCAGTTATTCTGCACTATTCTCTTCTACACCTGCTACAACCTCCCTGCTTGTCCCCAATATCACATGTTGGTAGACAGGAATTATATACGAAGGATCGTTAACAGCAGTTGAAAGAATTAAAAAAAAAATCAAATGATTCCACCAACTCTTTCAATGACCATGTGTCCCTTGTTTGGCATTAATATATGCTCAGTTTTAAAACCCAGAAAAAAGAGATACTGTACAAATTACATGACAGGGTACTGCTTGCTCTTTTCAAATGTCAAAAACACTACGGCAGGGATGGGAGGGGAGGATGAGAGGGAGGTGAGGAGAGGTAAAAAGGATCAAGATGAGGTATGTATAGGTTCCAATTCCTCACTATGAATGAATTTAACATGTATTGCAAACATATTAATAAAAAATAAAAAAGAGCAACAAAAAATCACTGAGTATCAAAGAATAATTAACATGGTAGAATTTATGAGACAGTCCCTAACAGAGTTGACTGAGTTTCATTTGGTAGGCCTAAGACATGACCTTACAGTTAAGAAAAGTCCACATTTGTGGCTGAATACATGCTTACAAGAATAAAGATGAAGTAACCAGTAGCATATACCATTCAAATTTTTATTAATAAAATAGAAACATAACACAAGACAAGATGCTTTGTTGTTGCATCTTATTTGACCAAACAATATAGTAGCAATTTTTTATAAAAGGGCTTAGGTGAGAACTGTCAATAATATACCAGTTCCATCAAAAACTGCAGATTGAAATATCTAACATTTGATAAATGGAATTTTACAAACAACAAACTAAATATTAGAAATCAAAGAGTTCTTTCCCTCAAATATGAAGGGATTCCTTTAATATTCATCAATGTTGCTTCCTATAATCATAAAAAATTCCTTAAGATTCATTTTGCACTCTGAAAGGAAAAAACTGAGGGAATTCATGAATAATTTTCACTGCTTCATTGTAAAGTCCAAGATCTGAAAGAAACATTTAAGCAAACATTTAATCTACAGTGGAAAGCTGTAACATCAATCATCTCGCATTTATCTATTTTTCTCTCTCTTTTAAAAGTCAACCTATTTTCACAATCCAGTTTCTAAAACCAAGATATGGATCATTGTACTTATTCACTGTGATTCTCCTTCTTCCCAATTTTTACCTCTCACAAATATTAGCCTTCACTACAAGGACTTCTTCTAAGCAGGCCAAAACATCCTCCTATTTTCTTTTGGAACTGGAAGGTAGGACTGAGACTCAAGACCAACCCATATCAATAAAGAATCAAAAAAATTTTTCTTCCTAATCGCCTATAAATACAAAATTGCTATATTTACCAAAAGGATTGTTATCTTCTCTAAACTGGACGTAAGATGTACACATGATGGTTGCCTTGGGTGTTACTCTTCCAACTACTTCGATGATTCCAGATATTTCTTCATCAAGCTAAGACATTAAAATGTCAGTTTGGTTAATTCACATTTGCAGTTGATAATTAATTTGAAAAACATACAGTTTATCCATCTTTCAAGCTGTTACATAGTTTGTTAATTGTTTATTGTAATAAAGTAACTTTAAAATTTACCAATGTAAAAACTGAAATGTAACAGGTTAAAAAATGAGAACTCAACTACCAGCAAGTTACAATTCCTGTTATCTTTAATAGTAGCTTCTGGTCCAAAGATATAGTTAAATATTTAAATTGAAAAAAATTTTTCTTAAAGATACTGAGAATGTCCATAATTTCTACAAGCAGTAATTTGTTTTGCAATCCACTGAAGGACACCCTTTGTAATTTATATTTTATGGAGTGTGTTCTGTATGTATTAACCAAAGAGTGCCTGGATCTGTTTTCATAAAAGACCATGAAAATGTGTTTAAGCATATTAAACATAAAATAGCCAGGCATGGTCATGCACACCTGTAATCCCAGTATGTGGGAGCTACACAGTGAACTCAAGGCCAGCCTGAACTACACAGTGAGACCTTGTCTCAAAAAAAAAAGCAGAAATAGATTTTAACTTAAAATATCTGTAAATAAAAATAAAAGCCTGGGATAATAGTGCATTCCAGCAGTTCCAGCTATTGGAGAGGCTGAAGCAGCAGGATCACTGAAGCCCAGAAGTCGAGTCTAAGACTAGCCTGGGCAACACATAACAGGGACATTCAGCCACACACACACACACACACA
>RJWT010024709.1:0-16381 GCA_004365215.1 Cuniculus paca | reverse complement strand
CTTTATACAAAAGCATTTAGTCCATCTGCAAGAGCTGCCAAAGTTCTAGCAGTTTCAGCATTGAAACAGTTTCAGCATTGCTGAAAAGTCCAAGTCCCAAGTCTCTGAAATGTAAGGCAAACTCTTAGCTTCAAGTCCCTGTACAAATGAAAACAAGATTAAACACTTCCAACAGGCAACGGTACAAGACAAACATTTTCATTCCAAAAGTTATGAACAGGAGGGTACAAAGCATTGGGACAAAAGCAAGCCCAAAATCCAGCAGGGTAAATGTTAAATCCTATAGTTGCTTGTCCAGCATCTGAAGCAATCTGTGGCAAATTGTGAGCTCCAAAGGGCTTGTGTGGTTCCACCCCTATGGTACTTCTAGTGGTCACCAATCCCATGGCATCTCTCTTGCGCTGGCTGTGCTCCCCCATTGCAGGTTTCCTCAGATGATCTGCATTCCTGGCTTTTCCAAACTTCTGCAGTCTCCACTGCACCTTTGGCTTCACACTCACAGCCTCACACACTGCACTCTCAGGGGCACAATTCCTGGCCTCCCAGGCCCTCTGAAATCGGGGTGGAAGCCTTCTTAACCTCTGAGCTTGTGCATTCTGCATGCACCTAAAACCAGCACCATGTGGATGATGCCGAGGTCTGCAGCTAGTTGGAGCAGTAGCCAGGCTTTCCTCTCTTTTGGCTGTAGGGGTTGTGTGCCTAGATTGCTGGGCACTCTGAGCCTGATTCTGAGGAACAGATTCTCTATGGCACTGCCATTCTGTAACCTCTTGGGGCCTCTGCTACCACTCTGGAACATGGTGCTCTGAGGCTTTCTCCTCAAAGCAAAGTCTTACACCTTTGCAGTTTGGAAGCTGCAAAGGTTTGAGACTTACTGCTTTTTGCACTGTCTTCAGGTCATCTTTTCTATTTCTCTGTTCCTCAGCAATCGAGCTCTCAACTTTATCTTTAAAGTCCATAGCTTTATTGGAGCATCCTTTCTGGCCAAATTCACATTTCAAATCACCCTGCTGGGCTCTGTGCTCCTGATTTGTGATATAAATCTGGCTAAAAGCCCCCAACAATAGCCATGCCACGGCCTCAACATTTCACTGCCTTGATATTTCTTTTGCCAGATTAATCAGTCCAGCATCCTTAATCTCAGTCACAGGCAAAGTCTCTGGGCATGAGCAAAATGCAGACAAACTTTCTGCCAAGCCATAGCATACATCAACTTGAGTCCAACAACCAATGTAGTCCTTCTTTCCAGCAGAAACCTCCTGAGCCTGGTCTTTACTGGCAGGCTCTCTATCAGCCTGCTGGTCTCCTGAGCTCTGACAAGAATCTCCCCTACAGAACAGCCTAAGCTGTTCCAGGGCTTCTCTTTCAGGCAACAGCTCCGAACCTTTCCAAACTCTTCCTACAAGCCATTCCCAAAGGCTCTTGAACCACATGGTCAGGTACAGTCACAACAACAGCCCCACTCCCGGTACCAAATTCTGTTTTGGTTACTTTTCTTTGTTGCTGAGACAAACACTTGAAACCCAAAATTAGGGAAGAAAAGGTTTATTTAGCTTACAGTTTCTGGAGATTTCAGTCCATAATCAGCTGGCTCCAAGGCAGGGTGGCATGGCACAGAGGCAACACTTCAAGGCAGCAGCCAGAGCAAAAGAGAAAAGGCAAGCCTCTTCTCTACCCTCAGATTGTACACAGGCCACCCCCTCCCACCAAAACCTTCAGGGTGGGTGTAACACTCACAAAATGTCCTTGCTCTCCTTTGCATAGGATGAGGATATTTACAATGTAAGAACCCTGGTTCCCTGCTGAGTCTCTCAGTTAAGCTTCTAAACTACTCAAGTTGACACAATGTATTAACCATAAGAATATAAAATAATTTATTATAACAGTTTACTATTATCTATATGTAATAATTGAGACATATGTATATCCCACCAAGATTTTGCTTTTTATCTGAAATTCAAACATAACTGGCCTCTGAGGAAAAAAAATCTAATAGAGAACTGGAAAAAGAGGGTAATATTAAAAAAGAAAAAGCATTTAAACTCTTCTGGCCTACCTTCTTATTTTGTACCAATAGGCAAAGGATAAACTGAACCTGGCCAGTCATGATCATTAAGGAATTCTCCTTATCTGGTAGTGTTTCACACCAAGGCCAGCTCACCCAGGAATGCCTTTGACTGAGACTTTGATGCTTAGCATGGTTAGATGTGACTCATGTAGAATAAATAGTTTTGTCCTACAAACATGACATTTTGTGCAGAAATGACTACAAAAGTTTTATGAAGAAATAAAAATTTGAACTGTTTTCCTCAGATGACAAGTAACAGGTGCTTAGACTTTTTGGACTCTGTTCCACGACACAAATTTAAGTGGAGAACATAAAGATAAAATATGAATGTTTCTGCCATGTCAACCTTAAAAATTAGTGCATCTGCATGAAAACAAGCTCTTTGTAGCTACACTTTATGACATTGCTACAACAGGCAGAGCAGTTTGCAGACATGGGATTATCAGAGCAACATCAGAATTTAATATAAATTCTGCATCTCCTCAAATTCCACATATTTTCTTCATTAACCACACCCTTCAATAGCTTATCAGAATTTTTAATGAGAAGAAATCATAAAAACCTGCTAAAAATATGGCAGACAACTTGGAGATCAGCCAATAAAATGCCTCATTTTACAAATTAAATGGAGGTACTGACAGGTTAAATAAGTTATTCAAAGTCACATCTAAATTCCTGGCTTCCCTTCAAAGAAAATAATTGAAAATTTTTCAATTTTCATTTTTCTTACCAGTGCAGAAAGGTGATTGAAGACCAACCAACAACAGAGCAGATCGATTTAGTGGGATTAGAAGATTCAGGGTAGGTAAAAGGCAAAAAACGAGGGCACTTCAGTAATTTTTAACACTTCAGTTTAGCAATGTGTGTAAAGATGAAGTCAAGGATTATAATGAGTAAATATGTATTGATTTCGGCTGAGAATAGAAAAAATATTTGATTGTAAATTACACTGATTTCCATTTTACAAATCAGTAACTTTTTGCTTAGGTATCCTACAATTTTGCTTTCAAGTGACTGTGTTTATGCATGTAGACAGAAGTGTGGTTTTTAATTTTTTAACTTAAAGAAATTTAGAAATAACTTATCAAGGTGCTGGGGATTTAGCTCAGTGGCACAAGCGCCTGCCTGGCAAGCGCAAGGTGGTGAGTTCAATCCCTAGAACCAAAAATAATAATAATAATAATAATAACTTATCAAACAAATCTCCTATTTTTTTTTTTTGCCTCCACAAAATATCAACTGGAAAAACTGAAAGCAAAGAGATCTAAACTCCTGTCTTAGAAAAAATGGAAGCTTAAAATGGCGGATAGTGACTGTGTTATTTTGTAGCTTTTCATAATATCAAAACCTAGGCTATCACCAAGAACCAGAAGTAAAAAAGAAAAAAAGCTTGCATACAAAATCGTAATCCATTGTCAGATAAAATGGAAAAGTAATGTTTTCCTAGTAGTTTAACAGAGCTCTGGAAAATATGATCCTGTGGGTAGTTTCTTTCCTGGCTCCTGAAAATGTTATACAATAAAATACAACTACTTTTCCTTCAACCCAGACAGAACTACCTTGCTATAATCAATGGGAGAAGATAGACTCATAAAACACTTGCATTGTATTTTGATAACTTTACTCGCCTTTTCTAGGGAAGGATGGCATCTTGTGGCACAAATACAACCTGCTTAGTAACTTTACTTACCCTGTGAGCAAAACACTCTGGAGCTGAGCAACTATACGTACTTTTAAATGTCTTTTGCCTCTGGAACCAGCCCCTCTCCTGCCCTTTGGTGACTGCAGTAACTGCCAGAAGAATGAAAGCAATGGGTGGAAGGTTCTTGGCTTCTGAAGCACAACCTGACAGCCAAACCACTAGAATAAGAAGCTTCCTGCACAGCTAGGAAGCTAGAAGCTACCTCCCCAACTCCTCTCCACTTCAGGAAGTGGGAGGGCCCTGATTTTCAGATATCCTGTCATTTTCCTTTCCTCCCTAAGGTGGCCTAAGCCACCAACCATTCCTATAATTACAGCCACAGGTATTTTCCTCTTAAAACACTTCACCTATTTCTGGAATAGAGAACAATTGCTGTGTGTTTTTAAAATTTTAGTGACAGCATTTTTTTCAAGTTCTATTTACTTTTTAAATGACTATAATAATTTTACATATTTATGGGACAATGTGTACACTGCACTGAACCAGGGTAATTAACATATTGATCACCTCAAACATTTATCATTTCTTTGTGGTGAGAGCTTTCAAAATCTTCTTTTCTAGATTTTGAATGATATAATCCATTAATGTTAAGCATAGTTACCCTACTGTATGATAGAACACCAGAATACCCCCTGTCAAACCAGAATTTTGTACCTGTTGAACAACCATTCTCCAGCCCTCTTCATTTCCTCCCCAGCTTTCAGTGACTGACATTCTGCTGTCTATTTCTATGGCATTCATGGTTTTAGATTCCACATAAGAAGTGGCTCATGTAGGAATTTGTTGTTCTGTGCCTGGTTTGTTTTACTTAGCATAATGTCCCCGAGGTTCACTCATGTTGTCGCAAATGGCAGGATTGTGTTCTTCTTTATGGTTGAATAATATTCCAGTGTGTAGAGATACCACATTTTCTTTAACTATTCATCTGCTGATGGTGTCATATGATTCCCTATCATGGTTATAGTAAATAAGCAATAAACTGCTACAGTATACATGGGAGTGCAGCTGTCTCTTTCACACACTGATTTCACTAATGACAGAATTTTAAACATGGTCCCGGAAAGGAGATGAATGCTACATACTTGGAGCCATAAGGGAAGTAAAACTGTTCTGGAAATGTTTATTTGATACCAAACGAAGGCAAGAACTGTGACACTATCATTACTTTGGTGATTGTTAATTTTAATTGTAAACATCTGGCTTCACAGAAGACCTAGTTTGGGAGTGAGGTTTTTTAACCTTTTCAGTAACATACAAGATGGAGGTCACACTGAGGTTTCTCCTCATCCTAACATCATGTCACTCAATACAACAGACACACAAGTGCACAACACAGTAATTCATGTAATTAGCTCTATTTAACCTCTCATATCAAAGCCTACAGCTTATGAACACATCTAAAGGTTTGCAAAGGTATTTAAAGCCATGGTTACTAGTGTCAGTAGTTTGCAATTTCTCCTTAGTCTCCTTTATAAAAATGTCACTAGTATATAATTTGTGTAATCAACTGATCATTTCAATATGCATCCTTTACGTGTGACATTTCCCTGTCATGAAATATAATGTCAACACAGGGTTTTCTATGAAGATGTAGCCACTATTTTAAAATCTCCCAGTTATTAAGCATATAGATATTTCTCTTTGTAAGTAACACCATGTACCTTTTGTGAACATTCCTAACTTCTTAGGGAAATCTTAGCAGTAAAACAACATGTGTATTTAATGAGTTTTTAAACATATTGCTATGTTGATAATCTAAAATATTGTACCAGTTTATGTTCCTTTGACCAAAGCTTCCACACAAATTTCAATTCTAGTAGTATTTAAATATTGTACTTTTGGTAGGTAAAACCTGTCTCATCACTTAAAACATGAATTTGTATGATTTCTACTGCATGGAATATTTCTTCATCTTTACTCCATAAGAATTTATTTGATTATATGTATTCAACCTTTGTTCATTTTTCTATTAGCTTATTAGAATAATATTTGTTCATTGTCTTGGCATGTTTTAAGAAAAATCAACTCTTGATCATATAAGAAAAGAATATCTCAACCTATTCCTCTCACCAGCTTTCCAAACTCGGGAAATGTTATCTCCACTCTTCCTTTCCACTGGCCACAAACATTAGTTACTGTCACCTTTCACTCAAATCCCTTGTCCAGACCACTTCTACTTACTACTGGTACTAGCTTCAGAATACACCCAAAATCTGGCCAGTGTTTACCTCATGCACCCAAGGTTACATTCTTTATTTAAATCATTATTACCTCTTGCCTGGTCTGTACCTCTACATTTATCTTACAAAACAAGTCATGGTGTGTTATCAAAAGGACAGAGATAAGCATACTGGACAAGGACAGAAATGAGTATACATCTGTAATGCCAGCTACTGGGGAAGCTGAGGCAGGAGTATTACAAATTCAAGGCCAGCCTGGGCAACTTAACAAGACCTTACATCAAAATAAAAAATAAAATAATTAAAAGGACTGGAAACATAGCTCTGTGTTAAAGTGCTTTCCTTGTATGTGTAATGCCCTGGATTCAATTCCAAGCACCACCACACAAAACAGTTCAGAAATATGATAGTTTATGTAACTATTTCTCTGTTGTTCATTAAGTTGTTTCTAGTTTTTTGATATTAAAAATAAATAGCATTAAAATACTCTGGTCACAAAAGCACTATGTGATTCAATTTACATGAGTTAACTGGAGTAGTTAAATTAGAGAGAAAATGCAGGAATCAAGAGTTGACTTTGAGAGGCTTGGCATAGCCTTGGTTTCACTCAACTTGAAAGCTGAGATGGTAGCACTCAGCGAAGTTCCAGCTGGGACTGCAGTTATTATCATGGGGGGTAGTGATGAAAATTATTCTACTGAGCTTCAAAGTGTCTCTGCTTTTAAAAAACCATGGTTCAGCAATCTGAGATGTGTGGCCTGCAGTAGACCTGTACCTGTGTCCAACTCAAATTGCGTGAGTTGAAATGGTAAACAATGCCTTTCAAAAAATAAAACCAAGATCACATCACTGGAAAACAGAACATAAGAAAAGAGATCTTCACATCATCAACAAATTCTCTTCACTCTGTCTGATCATAAATCTTGTTATGGTTTGTGTCTAGATGTCCCCCCAAAGCCTCATGCAGTCATAGGGCTTTTTTAGAGGTAGCTAAATCTAGAATGTATGATTGATTCATAGTGCAATGCTGGGATTAAGGGTATGAGTGCTTCACCTGCCCTAAGGTGGATAGTCTGCATACAATCAATCTCTTTCTCTCTCTCTCTCTCTCTCTCTCTCTCTCTCTCTCTCTCTCTCTCTCTCTCTCTGTTGCTTTTGCTGACTTTCACCATCATGAACTTTTGTCCTTTGCCATATGCCACCCTGCCTTGGAGCCAGCCAATTATGGACTGAAACCTCTACAAACTGTGAGCTAAATAAACCTTTAACCTTCAGTGTTGGGTATTTTGTCTCAGGAACAAGAAAAAGGAAACTAAGACAACTCTCAACACACATACACAGGATGGGAGGGGCATGAAAAACGAGGCAATAAAATGCCTCCAAAGACCCAAACTCACCCAAAGCAGATCCAAGGGGCACCTATGGAGAGGAAATCAAACACCAAATAGCTGAGTTGCATGAAAAGATTAAAGACAAAGCAAATAAACTCGATAAGCCCAACGAGGATATAACTCAAAAGATACTGGAACTAAAAAGCAAACTGATCAATGTTGATATGGAAGAAACAAACAAAAAATTAGAAAAGCTAACTAAAACTATTCAAAACATGAATAACAAATTTATCAAAGAAATAGACTCTATGAAAATATGTCAAAGAGAAATCTTGGAAATAAAGAATTCTATTGAATACATGAACTGCAGAAATGACTGATTGCAAGGAAATAATGTCAGACCTTGAGGACAAAATACAAACACATGATGATATAGTCAGAGACACCTTAAAAATGAAAAGAGAGCAAGTGTTTACACAATCTCAATAAAAATACCAACAGCATTCCTCATAAAACTAGAGAAAACAATCCTGAAATTCATATGGAACCAGAAGAGACCCAGAATAGCAAAAGCAAACCTAGGCAATATAAGCCAAGCAGAAAACATCACAACTCTGGATTTTAAATTATATTACAAAGCTACAGTGATAAAACAGCATGGTACTGACATGAAAATAGACATTCAGATTAATGGAATTCAATAGAGGATGCAGAAACAATCCCAAACACATTCAGGGTCTGATCCTTAACAAAGGAGCAAAAAACATATGCTGCAAGGAAAACAGCCTTTTATCAAATGGTGCTGGGAAAACTGGCAATCCACATGCAGTAGATTGAATCTATACCCATATCTCATATGATGTAATAAATTAAAATTAAAGATCAGAAATATATAATGTAATAAATTAAAATCAAAGATCAGAAATATATAATGCAATAAATTAAAATCAAAGATCAGAAATATATAACTTGATGGAAGATAAAATAGGTAAAACTCTAGAAGACAAGGCACAGTGAGGGATTTTGTGAAAGAACCTCTACTACACAAGAAATAACATCAATAAGTCAACAACTGTGCTTATATCAAATTAAAAAGCTTCTGCACAGCAAAGTAAACAACCAACACAATGAAGACACAGAATGGGCAAAAATTTTGTCAGCTACCTTGTGAAGAGGACTAATATCTAGAATACATAAAGAATTCAAAAAAAGTTGGACCCTTCAAAATAAAAGACCCATCGAAAATGGGCAACTGACATGAACAGACACTGCTCAGAAGAAATGCAAATGGACAATAAATGCATGAAAAACTTCAATATCACTGGCCATCAGAGAAAATTAAACTAAAACACCACAGAGGTAGCCAGACGTGATGGCTCACGCCTGTAATCCCAGCACTCGGGAGGTTGAGACAGGCGGATCGTTGTGAGTCCAAGACCAGCCTGGGCTACAAAGTGAGCTCAAGGCCAGCCTGAACGACATAGTGAGACCCTGTCTCAAAAACAGGGCTGGGGATCTAGCTCAGCAGTCTAAGCGCCTGCCTGGCAAGCGCAAGGTCGTGAGTTCAATCCCCGGTGCCGCAAAAAAAAAAAAAAAAAAAACACCACAGAGGTTCCATCTTACTCCAGAAACAATGACTATAATCACAAATTCAATTAATAAATGCTGGTGAGGTTGTGGGGCAACAAGGAACCCTTCTAAGTTGTTGATGGGAATGTAAACTAGTTTAATCACTATGGAAATCAGTATGGAGATTTCTAAAACAGCTATAAACAGAAATTCCGCCCAACCCAACTATTCCCTTTCTAGTGTGTCTTCCTAAATGTATTAAAGATATCATATTACAGTGATACGAACAATCTATATTTATACTGTAGCAGCATAATTCACAATAGCCAAATCTTAGAAGCAGCCTATAAATCCATCAACAAATGAATAGATAAAAATGTGATATTTATACAAACTAGAGTACTATTTACCATTAAAAAAGATAAATTTGAGGTATTGTAGAGAAATGGATGTACCTGGAGACCACGTTAGTGAAATAAATCATACACACAAGCTTAAACATTGCATGGTTTCTCTTATATGAAAAACACAAAGTATAAATAAATTAAAGAGAAAATTAAAAGATAGGTAATAGGAAACCAGGAGACGGGTCTTTTGCAAATGGAAAGGGAACCAAGGAATGGAGAAGGGGAAGGAGAACCCAAAAGAATTAATGTGTTATGTACATATACCACCTTGACATGATGATGAACACAATCATTATGTATTGCAAACATGTACTAATAAAGACAAAAAGTGAAATTTTAGCTTGTTGAGTCTCAATCATCTATGAGACATCTATAGTTGTACATAGTATAAGTAATAGGGTCATTTATAAACATTCATTTCAATTCATTATGTAATGTCTAGAGGCTAAACCAATAAGTTTTAAAAACAGGATTTAGGAACTTTAACTGGTTGGTATTTAAAACAATTTTAAAGTGAAAAATAATGAATATCATATGTAAATATGATCTTTCATCCCAATTTGCATTTTAATATTGTAGCCTATTCTACAATGCTACCATCTGTGCAAAACCAGTCAATCATTATTTAATAAGACTTGGATGCAGTGTAACAATTTATACTGTAAAATAGAATTAGCATATTTGATGATTATAATAACTGTGAGCTCAAAAATAAATTGAAAAGTTCCATCTGTTACTATCTAACTTTCACCCTTACATCAAGGAAACATATAAAGGAAGAGGTTCAGGTGAGCTGCTCCAAGTGGTTACACAGAATGAAATTTCCAGTATGGCAGGAACTATGTTATTCATTTTTATATCATCCCAAAAAAGCAGCAACCATCCTCAGCAACAGCAAGGACCTGAGTTCCTCCAATGATGAGAACGGCTGAGTTCAGATCAGGAAAACCAGTGTGACAAACTTCTCCAGGAGAATCAACGGTACTACCACCTTCTCTGGTTCTCTTCTTATGCTGTTGGCAACAGTCCTTAGGTGGGCCATCCACACCCAGAACCGTGCTAAATTAACCATTAGTTAATCCACCACGAAAGGAGAAAGACAACAAATGTCACTCAATATATTCGCAATTTTCCACAAAGTGACTACGTGGTCATGTTCTCACTTGAAAATGGGTTGCTTGATGAAATATCTCTTACTATTCCAACCCATAACCTGATGACTGGAATTTACCAAGTTTCTTCAATTCTCTTAAGCTTTATTAACAAAAAGACTTTATTTTCAAGAGGTTTTTATTTGACATCAATTTCATTATATCTGCACTAGTACATTATCTGCACTTGTATTCAATTGCATTTCAGGCAGCTGTTTAACTTGCAGCATAAATCTCATCAGAAAATACAATGTTATTAACAGAGATAGTTTCATTTTCAAACAAAGGTCTTATTGGATTGGAATACTAGACATAGATTTTTACAAAACAATCTATGTTTCCCAATCAACCCATTGTTAGAGATATGAAATCAACAGATTTTCAAAAATGAATTCCCAATTATATTAACTTGAAGTTGCTGTATTAAAGTAAAGTGACTTTTCCAAATAAATTTTGGAAATACTGATTCACAATAAAAATTATGCATCTTGTATAGGTGAGATGATCTGTATCTTTTTACTAACAAAAACATAATTTACATATGACACTAATGAGACAGCTGAGTACTGAACGATGGTGCTCACCTCTGGATTGACCACGGTCCACTGCCATGGGTGAATTACAGGAAGTAGCTTCAAGAGGCTTCTCAAAGCTCCCCTTTCCTCAAATGCACTTATTACCTAAGAACAAAAAAGTTGTTTGCCAGTCAAACACAAGACCTATGCCAAATGGAGTGTCTAAGTTAGATGAAAAGATGATAGATAGATAGATAGATAGATAGATAGATAGATAATAGGATAGAGCAAAACTCACAGCTTGCTATAGATATTGAGGAAAGGGGGACAAAATATATGCACTGTGCAAAATTAATTTCATCTTTCTTTATTTTTTTTCTTTTATTTCCACTAATAATAGAAAATATTTACAATTTTAAACAAAATCGTAGTTGCAGGCAAAATCAGTCTCTCTTGGGTAACTTACTTGATCACGGGGACAGGTGCTTAGTAAGGTGTGCTGGTGCCTTTGATTTTCCTAAAATTCTTACCATTAGAGCCTCTTCCTTATGTGCCCAGGACCCTCTGAAGCCCTCCTCCGCTCACATCTCTGATCTCTCCTGGAACTGGGGAACGCATAGCTGCTTTCTCTATACCTTGCAGGGCCTCTGTGAAACTGCTCTTACAGAGCCTCTGTGGAGCCTAACTTTCTAAACATCTTTCTACAAAGCTCTACAAAACTACTGCCTGTGCAGCACCTTGTCATCCTAGCACTATAGGAAACTGCACATATAGATTGTTCCAGATTAACCAACCAAAGTAGGCAGAATAACAGTTCATTCCCCCTCAAAGACTCCCATGTCTTTATCCTTAGAACCTGTGACTATGTTACTTGTCAAGGGAGAATATAGTTTGCTAACCCACTGATCTCAAAATGGAAAAGTCATCATGAATTATCTGACTGAGTCCAAAGTATTCACGAGTGTCATTAAAAGCAGAGCCAAGGAGGCATAGGGAGCAAAGGAGTCAGAATGATGTGCTGCAAGAACAAATCAACCAGACCTTTGGTGTCTGTGAAGAGAGAGGAAGGAGCTATAAGCCAAGAAACTTGAGCAGCATCCAGGACAGTGGTGGTGAACCTATAGCATGAGTGCCACAGCGAGTTGCTTGTTATCACTGAAAGCTCTAAAATGTTCACCATCACTGATTTAGGATCTGGAAAAGGTAAGAAAATGGATTCTCCCACGGGGTTTCCAGAAAGGAATGCAGCCCTTCAAATGCCTTGATTTCAGACCAGAGACTCATTTCTGACATCTAACCTTTGGGAATGTAATTTGTAATTTTTAAATTGCTAAATTTGTGATAATCCTATAGCAGAAGTAGAAAAAAAAATACACTACCTTTCTTCCATCCTGTGAAAAGCCAGAAGCAATTGCCTGCTACACTAAGACTCCCCCACATGCTAACTACTTGCATCACTATTGCTTCTCTCCTAACACTGGACACTGCCACACCTCTCAGCACATCTCAGTTTCTCTCTTTTCTCCTTCCCTATCAGAACATGAAAGAGGGCAAATTCTTTGACTGGCTTCCCTTCAAGCATCTCCCTACCGTAGCAATAAAATTAGCATTCCAACACCCAAGTTTCCGCTTGATATTTAAAGAAGTTTTTAGAATTTAGAGATCCCTGTTCTCTCCCTTCAAAGTCTAGCTTTCAAACCAATAATCTCATGGCAGAAAGACAAAAATCATATGATCATCTCACTAGATGAAGAAAATGACATTTGACAAAATTTAATGTCCTTTCATGATAAAAAATACTTTCAACAAACTAGGTATAGAGGGAGTATACTTAAACATAATTAAGTCCAAGTATGATAAATCACAGCAAACATCATATTCACTGCGAAAAGTTGAATAATCTTTTCCTCCAAGATGAAGAAAAAGACTCAAATTCACATTCTTGCCACTTCTATTCAATATAGTACTGGAAATCTTAGCAGAGCAATTTGCCAAGAAAAGGAAATAAAATGCATCTAAATTGCAGGAAGAAGATGATATGACCTTATATATAAAAACCCCTAAATAACCCACCAAAAACAAACTGTTTAAGCTAAAACAAAGTTGGTGAAGTTGTAGGATACAAACTCAATACACAAAAATCACTAACATCTGAAAAAATATATTACAACATTTCTATATGCTAACAAAAATTTTCCAGAAAAAAATTTTAAATAGTAAATTTTCAAAGTAATGCATATAATAATCAGGTCAACAAAGCCATTCACAAGGCAGACACATTTTCAAGCCAGGAAGCAGAGAGAGAAGTGAAGTGCAGGAGACAAGAATGCACCCTCCCAGGTCACATGCCCAGTGATCACCTTCCACCAGGCTCCGCCTTCTCAGAGTACATTTAGCTACTGAACTCATCAATGGATGAATCCACTGATGGATTCAGTGATGAGTAATGAGTATAGCACTGGTGATGAATATACCACCCCCAGGATATAGGAACCTTCCAAACACATGAAATTTTTAGGAGACATTTTAGATCTAAACCATAGCATTCTGCCCTCGATCCCCAAAAGACTCATGTTCATCACATCATGCTAAATGCACTTAGTCCATCTCTAAGATTCACCAAAATCTTAATAGTCCCACGTTGCTGGGATGTCCAAGTCCAAAGTCTCCTGTGATACTCAAGGCAAATTTTAACTATGATCCACTGTAAAAATCAAAAATAAAGTTAAATATTTACAACATGCAATGGTATAGGTTAAATATTCCCATTCCAAAAGGGAAGAATAAAAGAAGATACAGAAATCAGATGAAAACAGAGCAGAAACACAACAGGATAAACATTAAATCCAATGGGCTCCAGGTCCAGCACCTGCGTGAACTTGTGGTGTGAAATGTATTCCAAAGGGCTTGGACAGGCACACTCCTGTGGTGCTGCTGGTTGCAGCACTCATGGTCTCTGCTTTTGGGGGGTTCAGCTTACTCTCTGTGAATTTCTTTTTGTTCCATGCTTCAACTTTCTGGAGTCTCCACTGCATTTTCACCTTCACTCTCACAACTTCATACACTACTCTCTCAGAGGCACACTGCCTAGCATCCTGGGCCTTCCTCTGAAATCCAAATGAAAGCCTTCCTGACCTCCACAGCTCTTACATTCTCTGTTCCTGTAAAATTAGCACCACACGAATGATGCGTGGATATGTTGCCACTTCAAGCAGTAGGTAGGGCCCTTGGCCTTTGAAGGTCTGGGTGGCTGGCCATGGTGAAATGAATTCTGGGGAATCAGTTCCCTAGGCAGTCCTTCTTGAGCAAGGGCTCAGAAGTTCTCTTCTCAAGTGAAAGTTTTACAGTTTTGCACACTTGAGCCTGTAATGGGTGGGCCTTGCTGATTTATGAGATGCCTTCAAACTTATCTTTCCTATAATTCTGGTGAAAGTATTTGGCTTATTTTAATGCTAGTCTTTTCAGCAACCAAGCTCTCCTTATCCCCAGTGTTACAGACTCCTTCTTTCTGACCACCAACAAATTTATAAAATCATTTGGTTCTGCATTTTTGTTCTGATTCTCACTGTAAATCTGGATAAAAGCAGCCAGAAGTCTCCAAGCCACAATCTGAACATTGAGCTTCCTTGAAATTTCCTTTACCAGTTAGATTGCCACATGTAATCTTAGATTTTCACACAGTTTAAGGTCATGAGAAAAATTATCAACACATGACCTCTAGTTAACTTTCAATGGAGTACTTGTTCTCAACTGAAACATCCTGAGCCTGGCCTTTATTGTCTGCAGTTTTATGGGTAGCCTGATCTTCTGAGCTCCCACTAGAATCACTCATCAGGCTGAACTTATAACATTTTAGAACTTCTCTATCAAGCATCTCCAAACTTTCCAACACTCCTCCTATGAACAACTTTCAAAACTTCTGAACCACATGATCAGGTACCATCATAGGAACAAATTCACTTCTCTGGAATCCATTCATTCTTTGCCACTTTCCCACCAATGGGACCATTTCTTTGCCACTTTCCCATCAGTGGGACCCAATACCTGACACCCATGACTTTAAAAAGGAGATATTTATTTGGACTCATGGTTTCAGTCCATGGATGGTTGGCTAGCATCAAGGTAGAAACATCATGGTGCAAGGACAGGGCAGAGAAAAACAGTTCATTCCATGGTAGCCAGGAAGCAGAGAGAAAGAAAGAAGGAGCCAGGGAGCAGTATATGCCCTTCCAGGTCTTATCCTCTAGTGACCTACCTCTTCCAACCAGGCTCCACCTCCTAACAGCATATTTGGCTTTGAACTAATCAGTGAATTGATCCAATGATTAATATAGCATTCTGAGGATCCAATTACCTTCCAAACACATGAAGCTTTTGGGGGACATTTTAAATCTAAACCACACTTCTACAGTGGTCTTTCAATGTCCTGTTGACCAAACATCAAGGAGTTGAAATTTCCCAGTTCATATATATGAACAGGAAAAACTGTGCCTCAACTTCTGCTGATTGATAATGGTACCAAGAAGTTACAGACTGTAGTCTCAACTTAAGCCTCTAAAATATAAGAAAAAAGTGTCTCGTTAATGCTGAAATGTACTAAATGAAAAGAGCAAGGTACAGTGTATAAAGCAAACAATCAATTGTGTAAAAATGAGGATAAAGAATATTATATATAACTGTGGTTGCATAAAATTTATTCAGAAGAATATGAAAATATACAAACACACACACAAAATCTGTTTTCTGGGGACAAAAATAAGAATAGGATGGTAGGCTGGGATGGGAAGGAAAACTTCATGGTGTAGCTTTTTTGCCTCATGAATTTTAAACAATGAAAGTATATTACCAATTCAAAAAACAAATATAATAAAAATTTATAGATTTTGTTCTCGTATTTTGAAAACATGCTTGGAAGTGAGGTATCATTTTATTCTTGCCACAAATTAAGGCAATAGTTTTCAATGTCAGACAGAATGTGCTTATATAAGAAAGAAGTAGCTAAATTCATTGCTTTATGCAGTTATTGCAAGAGAAAAGAGAATTCCAAAGAATACATTACCACAAGTAAAATCTAAATGAAAGCACAAATCAGTTGACAAATCACTCCAGGGCTGCCATTTATATCCTCACTAGTTGGGTTAAAAATACACTAAAAAGTTTTGCACCACAGGGAAATTGAAAATGTCATCGCTAATCCATCCTTTTGAAATATATGCACATACAAATGGGATAGCAGTGATTCATTCAGTAAACCACTGAGGGGCAACCATGGAAATACAAAGACAGGTACGGATCTCAAGGACCTCAGATTATAGTGAGATAAAGAGATAACTAACTTTCTGTTAGGGTTCAGTGGGGGAGTATGTGCACTGCAATAGAATAAGGGTGGAGTCCAAATTATTTTAGGTGTATTAACAGAATCACTGCTATAGAATGAATGTTGTTCCTTCCAAAATTC